>JZKD02S2065218.1:324604-343014 GCA_000966675.3 Picea glauca
GATTCCAATGGGTTTGACCTCGGAACCTCCGCCTAGTCCAACTCTTTCATAACTCCACCCTAACCAATGCGCCTACTGGTGTTGCTTGGTATATCCGTCAGTTCTACTGTTTAAAAAGAGAAAATCCGTCAAGAGCCAGGGGGAGAGGCGTGACCATACTATATGAGCGTGGGCATGGATATTGAGACGGGACTGTCATAATTGCAAGTGTAGAGGGTATGAAAACCGAGAGAGAATTCATCTTGGGCTTGGGAGTGCCAGAGTCAGATCAGAGCGAGGAGATGGTCATTTTTGGGTAATTTGGCGCCACAAATCTAGTGGTGATGTCTGTTTTGTGATCTGAGAATTATTTCTGCAGCTTGATTTCAGAATGAGGTATATTCATGTATTTGCCAAATTCTTTTGCCGAGTTAATGAAAGAGCCTACCCATTTGAGAGCAGGACCCAAACACGTAGTCCACCAGGGACAAACTTCGTTATCAATTTTTTGTTTTCATATCTAATGCTTATGTCTCTTCATTTCTAATTTTTCCCTTCCTTAATGGTGCCCTTTAATTTGTGCTCATTTAATACAATTATTTATAAGTCACAATGAAAATATCCCGGATCATGTTGGTATCAGAGAAATTATATTTGACTTGAATTGTTGAGTGTGAATTCTTACTAGGGACAAGCATAAGCAGGGTGAAGGAAATATAAAGACTTTCAATCCCGAAGTTGGTCGTGTATCCAGAAGGAAGAAAATGACAAAAAAGGACAAGTGTGATGAACAAGAGAAAAACTTTCACATGGTCTTTTATCGCATGTCAAAAATGGTCGAGAAAATGTATGGAGATTATGAGAAGAGGATGAAGAAGAAAGGGAAGAAAAATGAAGCACATGCAGATGATGATGCTTCGGTAAACCAAGGGGGTAGAGGTGATCCTCCTAAGCCTCCATCTTCACCTTCGAGTTCTAGTTCTTCTTCCTCTGAGCATTCTCATCATTCTCATCATTCTAGTCATAAAGCCTCTTTTAAAAAACTAGTATTAAAGCTTGATGTAAAATTTTCTTTACCTATGTTTAATGGAGATGTTATCCTGGAAATCTAGATAATTGGATCCGATAGGTTGAAATGCATTGTCGTGTCCAACATATTGATGAAGAGGAAGTTAAAGTGAAACTGACTTCTCTTCGGTTGGAAGGCACCACTCTAGTATGGTGGGAGAGAAAGCTTAAAGACATAAGTAAGTGTGGTAAGCTTCTTTCCTCATGGTCGGAATTTAAATCAGCGATAAGGAAGCAATTTTATCCATTAGGATATTTACATAAAGAAATGATGGAATGACAAACTTTAAGGAAAATTAAAGGAAAAACTGTACAAAGTTTCACAGAAGAATTTAGGAAGAAAGATTTTGCATTGAACATTCCTTTGGATTCTTATGAGACTTCAATGAAGTATATTGGCGCACTTCATAGTTATATTCGACATACTTTGCTCTTGTTTAACCCCACTAGTCTTGACGAAGTTTGTGTGAAAGCCACTCACCTTGAGAATAGGGGGAAACATGTTCAAGAAGATTCCACAAAGAAACCTTCCAATTTACCACAGAAGACTTTTAAGAAGTTTAAAAGGAAGGACAAGAAACTGTTATAGTGATGAGAGAAGGAGGAAAACCATCTATCACTCATTACAAGAAGAGCGATCACGATGACGAACATTGTTGGAAATTGCATCCGGAAAAGAAACCAAAACAGTTTGGTGGAAAGGGGAAGACAAATACCGTTGCTACGGTACAATAAGATCTTGGTTCTGATTCAGGAGATGAAGGAAAGATCATAGCAGTTGGAGTACAAGGTAAATATTCTCTTCATGCTAGTTCTAGTTCCAATGATGAATCTCATGTTGACGAATGAAAGAGGAATGAGTTATTTCACATAAGAGTTGTATCGAAACATACTAAGATAGATACATTATTTGATCTAGGTTCCCAAGTAAACTTAATATCTGAAGAAATTGTCAATAAAATGGGTCTTGAAATGAAACCACATCCGAAACCTTATCCTCTTGGTTGGGTATGTAGAAAAGAAAAACTTAATGTCACCAAACAATGTAGGATAAGATTTGCTATTTCTTCAAAATTGATTGATGAAGTTGATTTGGATGTTGTACCACTTGATATATGTGGCATAGTGTTGGGAAGTCCTTATCTTTATGATAGAAAAGCAATCTTCTTTCGACATGAGAAAAAATACCACCTTACTAAGGGGGGAGTGGAATATATTGTTAGATCTCACAGCATGTAGGTAAATACAACACTTGTTAGTTAAGGGAAAATAAAAAGACTCATAAACACTAATAAGAAATATTTACTCATGGTCGTCAGATTGAAAGATGTCGGCACATCCGACACTTTCCAAGGGTTTGATCCATCTCATAAAAATGAATTAATTGATATTGTTTCTAATTATGATGATATTTTTTAGGAACCAGGTGGATTAACTCCTAAGAGGGAAATCCAACATGAGATACATCTTCAGCAGGATTCTCCTCTGCCTAATGTGGGCATGTACAGGAGGTTAGTTGTGGAGATGAAAAATATCAAGAAGCATGTATAGAGATTATTGGATCAAGGGGTCATAAGGCCCAGTTCATGTCCTTGTGGTTCTTTGACCATGATGGTGCCAAAGAAAGATGGAACATGGCGAATCTGTGTCGATTAACGGGCCTTAAATAAAATCACGGTGAAAACTCGATACCCCCTTCCTTGCATAGATGATTTACTTGATCAATTGAAGAATTATGTCTATTTCACTAAGTTGGATTTGCACAGTGGATATCATCAAATCAGAGTCACAAAACAGGATGCATGGAAAACTACCTTTATAAACAAACAAAGATTGTTTGAGTGGTTGGTTATGTCGTTTGGGCTTTGTAATTCTCCAACAACTTTCATGTGTGTGATGAATGATGTATTTAGGCCTTTCATAAATGACTTTATGATTGTATATTTAGACAAAATTATTATTTTTAGCGGGACATGGGATGAGCATGTGAGGCATGTAAAGCAAGTATTAGATACTTTGGAAAGGGAAAATTTGTATGTAAAATTGTCTAAATGTGAATTTGGAAAGACTGCACTTATATACTTAGTTCATATTGTAGGAGGAGGACAATTGAAAATTGACCCTTCCAAACTAGATGTAATTGTAAATTGGCCTGAGCCAAAAAGTGTAACCGAAGTTCGAAGCTTCTTAGGTGCAGTTTAGTATTGAAGGAGATTCATTCCCAACGTCTCCTTCATAGTAGCTCCTCTGCATGCCTTAACCAGTGTGAAGAACACTTTTCAGTGTGATGGAAAGCAACAAAAAGATTTCGACACATTGAAGGGAAAGATCAGTACTACACCAGTATTAGCATTGTTGAATCTTCAACAACCTTTTGAGATCGAGAGAGATGCCAACGGATATGCCATGGGTGCAGTACTAATGAAATATTGTAAGCCTATCTGTTACCACTCTAAAACCTTTAACCAAGTTGTTGTTAACTATCCTACATATGATAAAGAGTTGTATGCATTATTCCAGAGTGTAAAGAAATGGAAGCACTACTTGTTAGGTAAGGAAAACATTATAAATACAGATCACCAACCCTTACAATATCTTCAAGAACAGACCAAATTGCAACAATCTCAACACTACAGGTGGATGGGTTTTATTCAACAGTTCCACTTGGTAGTCAAGTACAAAATGGGTACAAGTAACAAGGTAGTTGATTTGATTTCTAGACCTCCTATTGTTGCTTCTATAATTTTGAAGAATGATTCTTTATCTCGTGATAGATATATATAACAATATACCACCGATGAAGATTTTAAATAAGTATATATGAAGCTAACCCTTGGTGCAAAGGTAGAGAACTATTGTCTACAGGGAAAGTTACTTTACCATATTGGAAAGCTATGTATTCCTACAAGTGAACGAGTCCATGTAATACAAGAAGCTCATACTTCTCTTGTGTTTGGGAATTTTGGGGTAGGAAAAACTATGGCTCATTTGCAGAGGTTTTGTTACTGGCCTCAAATGAAAGAAATTGTAACTAAATATGTAAAGGGGTGTGCGATGTGTTCTACGTGTAAGCCCACTAATAGAAAATTGGGGCTATACTCACCACTTGTTGTTCCATCCCATCCATGGGAAATTATATCCATGGATTTTGTAGGGGGTTTACCCATGACCAAAGGGGGTCATGATTATTTGTATTTTGTAGTGGATAGTTTCAACACAATGTGTATCTTGATTCCTTGTAAAAAGTTGATCATTGCTGAGTAGACTGCTAATCTCTTCTTTCAACATGTTTGGGTTCACTTTGGATTACCCGCATATATCATCTTGGATCAAGATACTTGATTCCTTGGGGAATTTTGGACTAGCTTGTGGAGAATGATGGACACTGAATTGAAGAGGAGCATTGTTTTCCATCCACAAACTGGCGGACAGACAGATGTGGTAAAACGAACAATGGTACTTTTTCTTTGAGGCTACTGCAGCAATTTTCCCAAGGTATGGGATGACCAGATACCCTATGTACAACATGCATACAACCGAGATTTACATTCATCCACTCATATTTCACCTTTTGAGACATGCTTTGGGTACCTACCAAAGGTTCCTTTAGACTTGATGTATGGGAGAGATGTCGATGTAAATGAAGAACGAATAGAGGATAGAGCCCACAATTTCATCCAGAAGATTCAAAAGATACACCCAGCAGTCAGGGAACAATTGGAGAAAATTCAAGAACAATATAAGGCTCGACATGATAAGAATAGGATTGATCATCAGTTCCAGGTTGGAGACCGGGTTTGTCTTCACATCAACAAGGAGATATTGAAGGGTGAAGGAAAGAAACTCAAGCCCATTCGTTATGGACCCTTCACTATCTTGGATAAAAGCGGTACTAATGTTTTTCATCTGGATATTCCACCTTATATGTAGATTTACTTAGTTTTGAACATTGAGAACTTGAAAAAATTTTAGCCTCCCATGATCATGGATCAAGATGAGGAAGTTTCAATACCATCAGTTGATGATTTTGCACCTGAGTACTTGGATGAGCTACAGGAAGACATCATCCTGGACAAGAGGATGAGGACTTCACACAGGGGTGATGTTGATTATCTTCAAGTAGGCTTAAAAGGCACCCATCCAAGCAAAGAAAAGTGGATCGAGAAGGAAAAAGTGAGGGGACTCTTCCCTCACTTACCAATTGATTGAAGAAATATTTTGGTGGTCCACAAAGCTCTCAGTTGGAGGGCGTGATCCAAAAAGGATTCAGAGAAGGCTAAGCATAAGTTAGAGGAAACTCAGAATGCTTAGAATGGCTCCAACAGACAGAGAAAAGGAAAAAATTCAAAGTTCCCAAAACTCTATGAAAATGGCATGATCATGAAGAGTGCGTCACAACATTTATAACGACACAAACTGTAAAACCTTGTTTTCCCCAATTTGTAATTAATCATAAAATAGGAGTTACCATGCTAATGCATGAGGACAATGTAAATGTATTATTGTTTGTGTTGCCAATAACTGACTGTGGGGGTGAAGCCTTGAAAGTACTGGCCACGATATCACTAGGGGAGAGAAGTCAGTTAATGAGGCAAGGACCAGTGGTTGAACTACGAATCACCCCCATGAATGGGAGCATGGTCTAGCTAGAGGAAGTCATCCTAAAGTACTGTAGGGTATAACAGACCAGGTGGACCCAAGCTTCCTTCTGACAGAAGGAAGGTGATAATTATACACACGGAGGCAACAAGAGAGGAGAGACACCAGACACTAGACAAGAATGGGAGCTCGCAAGGGAGAGGCACGAAGCTCTCCAACGAATCACGAATAGAAGGTTGTGAGCTTGATGTTGAAGGGCATCTAAGAAACCTCACCAAGGCCACAAGTGAGCGACAAAGCTCCGAGTTGCAAAAAACAGGACCCGAACAGAAACTGAAAACAGAGAGAGAACCCTCGAGAAGAGTGAGAGTTCCCTGGTGATATCATGGCTTGGCACGAGGGTGGATAGAGTGATAATATTGAATGCCTCTAAGCCTATGGCCAGGTGGAAGGATGAACACCCACAGTCAGTTGGTTGGCGACAACATGTAATAGATAAGTGAATTCTGATCCTGTGTAATTTAGTTGTAACGATGTATGAATTGGTATGTTTTGCATGCTTTCAAGAATGTGAATGAATGCTTAATGGATATATTATATCCCTTCTATTTCTATTGAGTCGTATAATTAGGCAAGAAAGGAATTATAGGGTTCAAACGTGACTTGTTCCCATAAATTCTAGAGTTCTGTAGTGTCTTAAGCTAGAGCCACGAACTGTGAGCTTGTCGATCTTAGGCGTAGTTGCATGTACGATGGTTTACTCGCCTAGTCGTCATGAGTCCCTTGGAAGACGAAGTTCATTAAGTTCATGAGAGGTAGTGTCGATTATGCACAGGCTCTTTGCGATCAAATAGAACCCCAGAACCCATTGATGAAGGAGCGCAATAGTTGTGTTGAAGACTCTTCTAAGAGTCAAGTCCAGGAGAAAGAGCGCAACGCTCTCAATTCCTTCATAGTTGACAAAGTTCAGGAAGGATAGAGAGTTTCAAATACCGAAAGAGAGTACCCTTTTGTTTTCTAGATGAACGGACAAGATCCTTTTGGAGGATCTGAGGTCTGTCACGACTGCTAGATTGGAGGAAGGAACGTAGGTGTTAATGCCTCGACCCCATTTTGGCCTTCGCAAATAGTGAAGTAATCGGGATCGTAGATCCCAAGATCCAGGGGAGTTACCTAGACCGTCCATTTGTAGACGACACATGGTTTTCAGTTGGCGTTTCGACACCTAGGAAACCCAAGGGCAAGACCCCTTGTCTTCAAAAGTCACGAAATCCCTGTATGAGAAACCCCGAATCAGTATAGAGTGAATAGGTTTCGGTGTTTCAGCACCCAGGAAACCCAAGGGAAAGATCCCTCATTTTCGCAAGTCGCGAAATCCCGATGCCTGAAACCCCAACGCACTCTATGGTAGAAAGGAGGAGTCCTGAAAGGGTTTGGAGCATCCATCGGAGGAGACACGTGGTGAGTGGCCCGAGTTGGGCGAAAACTCTGAAAGAATCTAGACCATTGGATCCAAACCACCGAGGATCGTTGGATCTCGTACAAGAACCCATGTATCGGAATTCGAGGTTTGTAGAGAGAAGGGGACGACAATTCTGTATTCTCTTGAGTCTCGAAAGTCGATGGCTCGAGCAGACAAGTGGCACATCCTAGATGTAGGAGCCACATAGATGACAAGTGGTACATCCCAGAACAAGGTTCACGTGGAGGTGACAGGTGGCGTGTTCTCATCATAGGGAAGGAGTCAACAACTTGTTGACCTATATCGCTTTTCGGGGTTCGGCACTCCAAAAGGTAAGGAACACTTTCAACTGGAATTGCGAAGTCACAAAACCCGAAAGAGATAGGTGCTAAGACTTGCGTCCTAGCCGAAGGTCACATGAAACCAAGACAAGGGTGGAGCCGAGTACCTTAGCCCATTTCGGATTTCGGGGTTTGAAGAGTCGAAAGACTCGACTCTCTTTCTTTACGAACTCCTGGTTACTGAAATCCCGATATGGCCAGGACCGTCGGAGCAGGGGGAGACTCGCAGCCATCGATCTCCTCGAAGGTGAGATTTTGGGTTTCGGGGTTTGCAGAGTCGAAAGACTAGACACGCCTGTATCGCTGAGTCGCGAAATGAGAAAAGGTGCCTAGTTTTTTTGGCCTGTGGTCGTAACCAACAATCACATGGAGGTGGACAAGGGAAGAGCTAGCGTACGCTAGGCCCCCGTAGGAATTCGGGGATTCTGTCCCTCGAGAAAAAGGAGAAAAATATATTATGCCATAGTGTGTATGTGACAAATTGGTATCAGAGCACGGTTACAACACTTGGCCTGCTTGGGCTCATGTACGATCCGCATAAGGAGATATTTTTATCTATATTTTCTCTTTAAGAAGAAGGACCACAGAATGAAACTGTAATTTGGGAATTTCTTTAACCGCTCTGTTAAAATGGTAACTACTCTTATAGTAGTAAGGGTGCACCGATCAATATTACTGATAAGACCTGAGTGTGAATAACATAGGTGGAATAATTGTGCTATGGAGCGGCACGAGCCAAAAAAGGGACATGAACTGAGTTATTATGTTACAAGTGTGACGATGTCTACCTACTAAAGCAGGTAGAGTCTCTTGCAATTGAGATGGTTGGTTGGGTAAGAATTAAGATCCAAATGAAGAACTCCTTCATGATTTGAGAAATCTGGTAAGGACTGGTAGGATCCTTAGAAAGTTGTAATTACTGCATTATTAAAAGACTAAACCCTGAGCATACAACTCCTCACGGTTGAGAGGACTGATAAAAATATGTAGGGTCAGATTACCTAACCTATAATGGTTAGGATCGACAACAAGGATAATCTGTTTGAGCAAGATTAAGAGGAGTTCTTTAGGACTGTTGCTAATTCCCAAGAGTGACCCTTGTTGGTTGTTCCCATAAAGAAAGGGTAACATCCGTATGAGTTATGACAACGAGATTAGTCATGTAACTAACTTAAAAGCTCAGAAGAGATAACGGGGAAATTTGGTATGTCAAACATGCATATAGACTCAAGCATGTGTTAAAGTTTGAAAACTCTGGAGGTTGAGCGTAGAGTATACCAGGGGGAATAGTGGTTTTAAGTCTTGAAGAGGAAACCCTTAGAAAAAGTTTCTAATTTTCGACGAGTTGAAGCGTTCAAAGGTGAAGCGCAAAAAACTGAAGTTTGAAAGAAAAAAAAAGTATGGAGGATTGAGTGGGAGAAATCCTTCTGAAAAGAGTTTTGAAGATTTAATAGGATCAAGAGTCAATATCCATTCAGAAATAACCAAAATGCTTTGAGTTGTTCGATCTCGGAGAAGTAGCACACTGGTTAGTTGGAAGGAGATACCAGAATTTCGCAAAACCAATGGGCTTGGAAGAAGCAGTGAGAAATTCACGAAAAGATCATAGTCGTTGATCAAGGAGCGATCTGAACCATTGATCGTCCAGAAGAGAATTTCACAATTTTGGGGATCGGGAGAACAGAGGTGAAATGTCTTTCGAATTTGCAACACACGAAATCGTGAAATCCCGATACGCGAAACCCTGACGAGATCTGAGCTGTCAGATCATGGAAGAATCTGGACCCTCAAATTGAGAACTCCGAAATTTTACGATTTCAGGGATCGAAGGATTTGAGGCTCTTCATAACAGAAGTCTCGAAGTCGTGAAACGTGAAATCGTGACATAATCACAACCGTTGGTTGGATATCCATTGGTGACCGTTGATCTGATCCGAAAATTTCAACATTTCGGGTATCGAGAGTGTGAACGGATGGTGGAATTCTTGGAGGGAGGAATACCGAAATTACATGAGCTGTTAGATCTAGTTGATCAGCAGAGAAGATAAGGTTGATAACCTCTCATAACTCACAAGCTCAGGAGGAATAGTATCTGTTATATTAGAATCAACGAGAGCCGTTGATCTAGAGCTTCGAGGTTTCGTCTATTAGGAAAATAGAACCGTAGACTTTCCAAAGTCACGCCAGGTAAATCACCGATTCAATCAAGGTCGTTGGTTAGCGGATGACCTGAACCGTAGATCCATTGTAATTGGATCTTCATGAGTCAGAGATTTAGAAGTCAACAGGTAGAGTTTTTAGGACTCACATGTCATGAAATCCCTACATCCAACCTGAGTCGTTGGATCGAGACAGGTGATGGATCATTGATCTGATGCATAGACTTTTCGGGGACTCGAAATTGGGAGTTAAGGGCTAAGGACTCCGCCATAATCCTAAAAGGTGAAAAGCCAGGATTTTATCAGGACCATTGATTGGTAGAGATATCTGTACTGTGGAATCTAGGTTTTTGGACCCACATGGATCAAAAGTTTGGGAAACGGTGGAGCATTGTCCGCGGATTCTCCGAAACACGGGATCCCGACGCGTGTCTGGGAGTTGACCCCAGGTTCCGAGTGAAGGGTCATGTGAATAAAAAATCCGAGAAAACCTTAGCTTCGGTCTTTCGGGTTTTCGGATTTCAAGGATCAAATAACCAAAGTTCCTTGCAAACATGAATCCCGAAAATCGCAAAACACGAAGTGCCTTTTAGTTCGGATCGTGGTCACCACCGGTGGTCACGTGAGGAGAAGGCATGAGATAGTATGATGAATACGCATGAGTTGAATGCGATGTGAAGATTCATAATAAGAAGCCTAATATTAATACCAGTAAGGTATGAATGATACTAAACGTGAAAAGTAATGCACACGTATGATGTAAGAGTATACTTACAGGCACGATATGGTTTTTCCCGATGAGCGAAATATAAATAAAGTATTACTTTTTCCAAGATTGAAGGAATACTATGGAGGCATAGTTGACTCCATTCCAGGGAGTCATGAAAGTTTTGTTCCAAATAATAGCCTGAGGGGAATGTATTACATTTCCTCAGGAAGTGCCAATATAATTAGATGAAAGGGTAAATGAGCAAAGATGCTCTCTTTCCATAATAAAAGACAAATGATTACGCCTTTGAGCATCACATGAGAAGGAATCTGAATTGAATGATCTTAATAGTAAAGATGCAGGTTTATATTCCTTAAGGGGAATTTTTAGTAAAAAACAAAAACTAGAAGCTAACTCAAGGTTGAGGCCATCACAATAGTGATGGATATGAAACAAGGAAGTTGCATGCCAAAGGAGTTCCCGGTGGAGGAACCGTATAAGGACTCTGTCAGAGGAACAGAGTCACAACCCTAATAATTGTTGAAGGTTGGACAATGGATTGCAAGGCCTGTCCATATATAAGAATCCTAGATTACATTTTGAAAGAATCATGAAATTAATAGAACACTAACAACCGAATATTGCCCATTTCGATAATTGAATGGAAGTGTGTAGAATGCACATGTTCATGATTCATTATGAGCAAAGAGTTGCTATTAAAGCATGTTGTGGTATCCCAAAAAGGGTTAGGGTGAGGCCTAACCAAGGCTACTCAGAAAAAGAGCAGTTGTGGAAACTGGTATAGTTGGTAAGAGGCAAGTAAATCCCTTGAGTATGATTAAATGAATAAATTAGCACATGTAACTGATAAGGCTTGGTTGAAGCTGTGATTAAGAAAAAGCAGTGAGACCTTAGAGATAACTCGACTAGGCTAAAAATCCCCAGGCGATGTAGAAAGAATTTGAGGAAGGGGAGAGCCCTCAATTCTTTCCTTGTTGAGCATTATGTTTTCTATGGGATGAGAAAGCTAGTACATTGATGAACGTAAATGTTTTGACATCATAGTAACGATGGTTGCAATACTATGAAAACGATTGAGAACTATTGTGTTGCACTTATGGAAACATTTGAGGTTGTTTATGAACCTGAATGTTATGATACATGCATTTGGTTTAATATTATGACTAATGTAATTGTGTCTATGATGATGCATGTTGTGTATAGAAATAAATTGGAGCTATTGAGGAAGAAAATTGCCAACAATGGGTAACCTTGAATAGAGAATGACCAGGGGAAGGCTTTGAGTGAAATATTATTGACAGGACTATAAAAGTCCCCATAAAGCACTGGTGATGAGGTAAAAATAAGAAAGAGGGTGCTAGCAGCCAAGAAACGGTATAAATATATGTGTGCCTATGTGGCACAAGGTATGAAGGGATTCGGTAAGAACCCCTTCCAAAATATTTTATTGTCTCATGTTATGCATGAAAAATGAAAAAGGCAGTTGTATGCCTTGGATACCCAAGTAAGGTATGACTCAGGAGGTATGAACCTCTGGTAGTAAACACTGTTTGTAACCCTTGGAAGAACTCATGAATTGATATTTCATGAATGCATTGACAATCAAGGAATGCGTAAAGGCATTCATGTAAAAATTTTGAGTTCATGTAGGATCGTGATCGGCCTGTAGCAGGCAGTATGGTCCTACTGGAAGACTAAAAGAAAACGAATAAACAATATGAGGAAAAGGATGATTAAATTCCAATGCCCCATGGCCAAGAACTAGTCATAAAGTGTGATGAACTTGAAAAACAATGCAAGAATGCATTGGGTATGAATATGGCCATGGATATTTGACACAATTGTTAAAACCCTTTTAAAATGTTGAATTACGTTTTGAAAACTTTGGTATGTTAAGATGAGACTAACAATTTGTTTGGTTGTGGAAAGAATGAATTGCAGGAAGCAAAGAGTCTTGGATATGGAACTGTTGTAAATCCATAAGGAAGATCGATTGCCCGCTGAGCCAAACCGTCAGGGGGAGGAAAGACCCATAATTATGAATCTGGTTCCTGTGTGGAACAAATATGAAAACAAATCATGAGATTGGAAAATCTGTGGGTGACAGATTTGCAATAACATTCTGAAGGTTAAAAGTTATGATAATGTCTCATGAATTTTATATACCTATGATACAGGTGAGGAGAAAAGATCTGTCCAGAAGGAACAGATGAAGGTTGTCAAAGATGAAGATGATGAACATGGCTACTACTAAGTTGTGAAAACCCCGTTATGAGTCATGATCACCTGAAATAAATTATGTTGAGGTAACACAAGCTGGAGGGATGCCTCGTCAGAGCATGTCTGAGGGACACCTCGACTATAAGACTCGATAAAGTCTCTAAAATATTCCTTTGTGATAAAACCTCGGCAAGGAAAGATGGATCACCCGAGGGATTGTACAACAGTGAAGGGCATGCCTGACCCTGGGCTTGGAGGGTGAGTGACTACAGGGAAGAGGAGACCTTAATAGATCTTGTAAACTATTGGGATCATGCACACAGTGGGTAGTTTCCCGTGCCTAAAAACCTTGGAAAGGAAGATGAAACCATGATAGCTCTTGTGAGCTATTGAATTGGAATCATGCACCCAATGGGTATGTCAAGGAAAGCGATGAGCATGGATAAAAAAAATACCATGTGGATACAGATCCACAAACTGCACAGATAAGTACTATGCTAGAATATGAAATTTTCCTTTTGAATTTTGAACAACAATAAGATGTTTTTGCACAAAATTGTGGTTAATATGCTTGTGTCCAAGAATTATTGAAGGCATATCATGAAGACTCAGATCCTAAAAAAGGACCTGACTGAGGATGAAGGTCAAGACTTCTGAAGTGGCTGAATGAGGAAGGCATGACAGGTGTTTTGAGAAAGAACACTGAGGAAGGTGTTCCTTTAAGGGGGAGGGAATTGTAACACCCTATTTTCCCCAATTTGTAATTAATCATAAAATAAGAATTACCATGCTAATGCATGAGGAAAATGTAAATGTATTATTGTTTGAGTTGCCAATAACTGACTGCGGGGGTGAAGCCTTGAAAGTACTGGCCATGATATCACTAGGGGAGAGAAATCAGTTAATGAGGCAAGGACCATTGGTTGAACTACCAACCACCCCCATGAATGGGAGCATGGTCTAGCTGCAGGAAGTCATCCTAAAGTACCACAGGGTCTGATAGACTAGGTGGACTTGAGCTTCCTTCTAACAGAACGAAGGTGACAATTATACACACGGAGGCAGCAAGAGAGGAGAGACACCAGACACCGGACGAGAACGAGAGCTCGCAAGGGATAGGTGTGAAGCTATATAGCGAATCACAAATAAAAGGTCGCAATCTTGATGCCAAAGGGCATCTAATAAACCCCGTCAAGGCCACAAGCAAGTGAGAAAGCTCCGAGTTGCAGAAAACAAGACCCGAACAGAAACTGAAAACAGAGAGAGAACCCTCGAGAAGAGTGAGAGTTTCCTGGTGATATCATGGCTTGGCACGGGGGTGGACAGAGTGCTAATATTGAATGCCTCTGAGCCTATGGTCGGGTGCAAGGATTACCATTCACAGTTAGTTGGTTGGTGGAAACCTGTAATAGATAAGTGAATTCTGACCCTGTGTAATTTAGTTGTAATGGTGTATGAATTGGTATGTTGTGCTTGCTTTCAGGAATGTGAATGAATGCTTAATGGATATACTGCATCCCTTCTATTTTCTACTGAGTCATATAATTAGGCAAGAAAGGAATTATAGGGTTCGTACATGACTTGTTCCCATAAATTCTAGAGTTCTGTAGTGTCTTAAGCTAGAGCCACGAACTGTGAGCTCGTCGATCTTAGGGGTAGTTGCATGTATGATGGTTTACTCGCCTAGTCGTCCTAAGTCCCTTGGAGGACGGAGTTCGTTAAGTTCATGAGAGGTAGTGTCGATTATGCACAGGCTCTCTGCGATCAAATAGAACCCCAAAACCCCTTGATGAAGGAGCGCAATAGTTGTGCTAAAAACTCTTCTAAGAGTCAAGTCCAGGATAAGGAGCGCAACACTCTCAAGTCCTTCATAGTTGACGAAGTTCAGGAAGGATTGCAAGTTTCAAATACCAAAAGAGAGTACCCTTTCGTTTGCTAGATGAACAGACGAGATCCTTTTGGAGGATCTGAGGTCTGTCACGATTGCTAGATTAGAGGAAGGAACGTAGGCGTTAATTCCTCGACCCCTTTTTGGGCTTCGCAAATAGCGAAGGAATCGAGACTGTAGATCCCAATATCCGGGGGAGTTACCTGGACTGTCCATTTGTAGAGGACATGTGGATTTCGGTCGGTGTTTCGGCACCCGGGAAACCCAAGGGTAAGACCCCTTGTCTTCACAAGTCGCGAAAGCATGGTATGTGAAACCCTGAATCAGTATAGAGTGAATAGGTTTCGACATTTCGGAACCCTGGAAACCCAAGGGAAAGATCCCTCATTTTCGCAAGTCGCAAAATCCCGGTGCCCGAAACCCCGACACACTCTGTGGTTGAAAGGAGGAGTCTTGAAAGGGTCTGGACCGTCCATCAGAGGAGACGCGTGGTGAGTGGCCCGAGTTGGGGGAAAACTTTGAAAGAATCTGGACCGTTGGATTCAAACCACTGGGGATCATTGGATCTCGTACAAGAACCCACATATCAGAATTTCGGGGTATGTAGAGCGAAGGGGACGATAGTTCACTATTCTCTTGAGTCCTGAAAGTTGACGGCTCGGGCGGACAGGTGGCACATCCCAGATGTAGGAGCCACATGGATGACAAGTGGTACATCCCATAACAAGGGTCACATGGAGGTGACAGGTGGCGTGTTCTCGTCACAGGGAAGGAGTCAACACCCTGTTGACCTATATCGCGTGTCAGGGTTCGACATTCCCAAAGGTAAGGAACACTTGCAATGGGCCTTAAGAAGTCGTGACACCAGAACGAGATAGGCATTGATACTTTCGTCCAAGTCGGAGATCACATGACACCGAGACAAGGGTGGAGCCGAGTACCTTATCCCATTTCATATTTTGGGGTTTGAAGAGTTGAAAGACTCGACTCATTTGCTTTACGAACTCCTGGTTACCGAAATCCTGATATGACCAGGACCATCAAAGCAGGGGGAGACTCACAGTCGTCGATCTCCTCGAAGGTGAGATTTCGGGTTTCAGGGTTTGCAGAGTCGAAAGACTTAACACGCCTGTATCGCTGAGTCGCGAAATGCGAAAAGGTGCCTAGTTTGTTTTGCTTGTGGTTGTAACCAACGATCACATGGAGGTGGACAAGGGAAGAGCTAGCCTACGCTAGGCCCCCGTAGGACTTCAGGGATTCTGTCCTTCGATAAAAAGGCAAAAAATATATTATGTTGTAGTGGGTATGTGACAGAAACGAATCATCAAACAGAGTTACGGTTTGAAAGATATTCATGGTCAAAGTTGTGGTCAAACAAGCTCATTCAGCAAGGGACACATCATCATCTGTACTACTGACCTCAACATGATGTCAATAGCTAGCATGGAAGGGTGACATCATTGTATCAGATGTTGACGTCAGCATGCCATGTGGCAGCACTAGAGGCTACCACATGTCACCCGCCAGTGGACTTTTCAGGGTCCATATGGACCAATAGAAAAGTGCCACATGGCACTCCCATGTGACACCATGTGGCACCACCCAAGGAGTGCCATGTGTCAGTATGAAAATGACAGAGTAGCCACGTCAGCTTACATGTGGGTGTATCAGTAGGTTCCATGTGGCTCAATCATCAGGCGACACGTGGCATCCCCCAGAATTCTCAATGTTGACCCATGAACAAAATTAGTTTTAAAAAAATGGTGGGTCCGCCAAACCTGGCAGACCACGCCAATTTTAAATAATTGTTTACAGAGCTTCTAGAGGATCTCTAAACTTAGCGGAGGACAGAAAAAATACAATATATATAACCAACTGCCAAAATGGAGTCCAGCGGGTTCGACCCCGGAACCTCCCCCTAGTCCAACGCTTTCATAACTCCGCCCTAACCAATGCGCCTACCAGTGTTGCTTGGTATTGTTGTAGGAAAATCTCCCTGCGGACATGTAGATTGCCTCAAAGAGCTTGACCTTAACTCTAAGACAGAAAATGCTTAACGTGGACACTGGCTTCCTTTCAAATCTATACAAACTAACACATGAGAAGGAAGGAGAACATAAGTACCTCTTTATCGACGTTTGTTCCTGCATGCTCCGATTTGAGCTTCGATCCTTTTCTCCTCACTGAGTCCTGTAGACAAACAAGATACGACCACTTCCTACTCTATTGATATTAGCTTGAAAATAGATCTATCTATCAATGATAAGTTCATGTAACATCAGACACAAACTAGAAAGAAATAGGCCAAGCGTGTCATATTAATGAGAATAATGACAACAGTACTTACAATCATAGATGCAAATGTGACAACTTCATCAAGCCCCCTTCGTCTAACCCTTGCTCGAAAGATCCACAACCTGGATGGCAACAACTTCACTGGTCACTCTCCTTTGGATGACTGTGTGTTTCCTATGAGATCATAGGTTTCATGCTAGCAATTCTTCCCCCTTTTCACCATCATAGAGCTTGCTTATATAGGTTAAGAGGAGCTTAACCTCTTGAGTTATCTTTAGAACAAGTTGAGGAACTTCTTCCATAGATCAGGATCTCCTGATGGAACCAAGAATTCGAATGCAACTGCCTTCTAAACTTGAAATATCCTCCCCTTATTCTCCTCAACGGGCCAACTACTGCCTCAGATTAGGAAGCGCTCCCTCAAAAGGGGCATCAGAGCGTTGTAGCGCTCCCTAGGAAGCTTGAGGGAAGCGCCAACACTCCAAAGGTGGATAGCGCTCATTCAGAGGGGAAGGAAAGAATTATAACACTCCCTGAGGCCTTATAGGGGAGCGCCAGCACTCCTAAGGCTGATGTAGGGGAGTGCTCACCCTCAGAACCTTTGTTTAAGAGCTCTTCTTGGGTGTTAAGAGTTCCTTGACTTCAGTTAACCAGTTCCCATTCTCCAAATCAAGTGTATGAGATGTTTTAAGTGCCTCCTTAGTGTCATCGTTATGGAAGTATGCTTGAACAACGTTTGTGACACTTGTGAACAACTTGCGACACTTGCGAAAGTTGTAAGGAAGATGCGACACTTACGACAATTGAGAGGAACATTTGACACTTATCCAGTTGAGTAATTTTGACGTGTAACAGAATGCCCCCCAAAGTATGAAGTTAGAAGATGTGAACTGATAACTGAAATGATTTGTAGACGTTTAAGCAAGGGTATAGACTCGGAGAACCTGACGGAAGCTACACACAAACATCCAACAAATATCATGACATATTTCAAAACCCAAGGCAGGCATACGTATGCTTGGGTTATCAAGACTTGCAAGATATGGCCGCGATAGAATACACTGCAGATCCATAATTGTATTGATAAAAAGGTATAGCCACCGAAGATACAATGTGGATCTATACTCTGATGACTCGGACTGATCGTAGCCACGAAGAATACACATTGGATCTACGAGATGACAAGACATAGCCGCGACCAATACAAAGTGGATCTATGTAATAGTGTATGTGTCATTTGTCCAATAGAAACTCCTTCTCAACCTGGGCAAAGCATATATCAAAGTGATTACTCGACCCAGGGTCTTCTTACCAATCCCAACGTGGTACGATTCTAACCATGTGAATAGATGTCTTGATGTCGAACATGGCAGAAACCACTTGATTAACGGTCAATGGTGTGAACCGTTAACAAGTGCGAGGGAAATCACCATTAATGTCAATGATTCCCAACGTACCCTAGCACATTCCAGCGAATGTGAATAGATGAGTTGAGGTCAAAAATATGTGGAATCATTCGATCAGAGGTCAATTATGTAGACCTACTGTCGAACATGAGGAGGCCTGCCATTGAGGCATGCAGGTCCCAAAGTACTAACTGGTTTCTAAGTCTGATTCTCGGATAATGTGTTGAAGTCGATAGGAATAGACTCGTCGAGGGAGGGCCTTG
>JZKD02S2065218.1:360688-373364 GCA_000966675.3 Picea glauca
TAGCAATCCCGGCGTTGCACACAAGCAAATCGATTGGCCTCCACAGGGAGGATTCATTTATAGCTGCAGAAATGGCTTCATAGAGTCTTACATCCGCAACCTATACAAAAGAAGACAGTATATCTATATAAATCTCTCAGTAAATCCAGATCTGTATACATTCATGTGTAGATGTGAAAGAGAGAAGAGAAGAAATTATAATTCAGAGATCAATACCTTGACATTAATCCTGTCTTTATCACACCCAATTTCCTCGAGGATTTCTTCCACGGCTTTATGGAGATTAGAGAGATTTCTGGAGATTAATGTAACGTAAGAACCCTGTGCCAGAGCTTGTTTGGCGATCTCCAGTCCTATTCCACTCGATCCTCCTGTTATCAATACGTGTTTGTTTTGCAAGCTGTGGATAATGGGTGTACGCTTCCATAGGTACAGAAGAAAGCTGATGAACAAAAGGGCTGCCGTCAAGGACAGGGCACCGATCACTTGCAAAGGGTCGGCCATGATGAAAACAAGCTTTTGAGGATGGTTTGCATAGTATGTTAGTATATATAGTGTGAAATGCTGTAGACCCCTCTCCGGGCGACCTTAGACTTTATTAATCAAAATTACCATTCTACACTTCATGTATTTTCATAGACAGTGAACAACAAGCAATCCACATCTATCAAATACATAGGCAGCAAGAATAATATCAGAAATTTATAGACAGTGAACAACAAGCAATCTACATCTATCAAATACATCGGCAGAAAGAATAATATCAGAAATTTTAAATTTTCGATTGAATGAAGAATCAAAATTACCATTCTACACTTCATATATTTTGATATTGACAGTGAACAGCAAGCAATCTAAATCTATCAAATACATAGGCAGCAAGAATAATATCAGAAATTTTAAATGCTCATTAAAAGAAGAATATCTATCAAAGAAGAATATCTGTCAAGGTTCGGAGAAATTCTTACTTTAATCTCCTTGCTGCCCCAACCCTAGATTGCAGATTCTCCCGTGCCTCTTAGCCAACCTAAGCGATTCTTCAGAGAGATAGTAACAAGTTTATGGTAATAGACACTCTACGCCATTCTCTTCTCTGCAATATTCTTACGAAAACATACATGTAATTTACTCACCTATACAATCCCTTGTAAATAAATTCCTTCCCTGTTCTTTTAATCACTTGCGGAGAAGCGCTAATCTTATGACCAGGTTTTGAGATTGAACATGACAGCCACGTGATAGCGCATACCAAAGCCAGATTGACTCAAAATCCTTCACTCTTACCTATTGATATAAGCTTAGCCTAAAATATGCATACTGTAGCCTAAAATCTCTTAGAAATTTAGAAAAATTGTTGAAATTGCAGATTTCAGTTATTAAGATTGGATAATCTCACTGTAATAGGGTTTTGAAGGGTATTGAATCTATTTATGGATTCAAAAAATGTAAAAAAATGCAATTTAAACAATTACATGGCTGCCAAATTTGTTGGAAATATTAATTACAAGTAGTGAGCTTTAAACTTAGACAAATTTTGTGTGTAGTCTATGGAATTTATTGTTGTCTTAAATGTTAAGTCTTTTAGTTTCTAAATGAAGTCTGTGTAGTAGTCGACATAGACATAGAAGCAACAAAAGTTATGAGGAATCTGTGTAGTAGTCGACATAGAAGCAACAAAAGCTATGAGGAGTTTGAGAAGTCTGAGAGCACAAACTTTAGTTTTGTAAGTTTGGAGAAGTTGTTGGAGCTGAAACTTCACATAGTTTTGTATTTTGTAACCGTGTGCAGCACCAAGTTCATTATATATTAAGCATTTGTGTGTTGATGTATTTCTGAGTTTTTGTTGTATTCAAACATCATGAATTTACCTTCTCTCTGCACAAGCTTAAGTTAGCTTATGAGTTCTTGAATTTGCACTCAAAGTATATATGTGAGTTTATGTGCTCAGAGTATAGTGTCAAGAAATTATTATTTTATTAATTATTATCATCACAACGACTTAGAATTAGGAGAAAACCACACAGGTGAGACTACGCTCACAATCTATTATTGATTACGCTCACAATCTATTATTGATTGAAGACAGATTACATAATAATATAGGAATAGGCGGTTACAACAAATAATAGGAAAAATAGGATCTACATTAAACACTATTAGAGTTTGTCTACGAAACTAAATCTTGCTCCATTATTTCCAAGTCTCCCCCTTAATGGAGAATGGATAGACTTCTACACCTAACATCTCCCTAAATAGCTCAAATATAATCTTTCCAAGAGGCTTAGTGAAAATATCAGTAGTATTTTCACAAGTCTTACAATACATAAGAGCTATTTCATTGGATTGCAACTTTTTTCTAACAAAATGAAACTGATCATCGACATGTGTTGGCACAAGGGCAGACCCAAGGTTCACTCCAAGAGTGCACAAACAAGCCCTAGCTACTGGCCCTTTCGGCAACACCTGCGAAGCAGATGCAGTCTCACCCGATGCAGCTATGAGGGGGGGTTGCAGGATAGAGATGTCTACAACTAGGGGAATATCAAGTAGATTCTAGTACAACAACAACGCAACATGCATCTATCACTTATCAGGCTAGATCTATCCTATACAACTATAGATATGATCTAACACAGTAATGAAAATAACAATATAACAACGACAGAGATCAAAGTATCAATCACACACACACACACACACACACAAGATGTACATGGTTCACCCTCTCTCTAGGGCTATGTCCATCGAACTGTGCTTATGATTTATTAAGGTAAAGCATACAGTTCGTGTCTGTGCTCTCAGCTAACAGATCTTCTTTCTTCTTTCTCTTTCTCCCCCCTTCCTGTGCAACCAGTTGTAGAACTTGACCATCGCACACAGTTGAAGGTCTTACAATACCAGAAGGCTCTCTCTCTTAGGACTTCTCTCTCTCCATACAGTAATCTCTCACCCCAATAATAGATTTAGATCAACAACAATATCATACCCACCCGACCCAGGTCCTTTTGACCTTTATCTATACATTACAATACCTCACCAACAGCCTTAGGTCGAAACCTAGGTGCCAAAACCCTAGATACCAAAACCCTAGGTGTCTAAACCCTAGATCAACTTGACCTGCTTTTTTGGGCTTCGCCAGCCTGTCTTTCCTTCCTTCTCACGCAGTGCTCCAAGGCATCCAACAGTGTCTTTTTCTACTTGTTGAGTTTTCCTTGATCCGTCGTCCTTTCTTAACTATCATCCTTGATCTCCTCATCCAACATCTTGCTTTCTCTTACTTCGCTCCATCTTTTTTGATCTCTGCTCACTTTGACCCAATGACAGTCAATGTGTCTCCCTCGAAGTTCACTTTTCACCTTTTCTTCCTTGTTCTTCGCTTCCTTTCATAACCAAGGGCCAACAAGCCCCCAACACTCACCTATGACTCGTCCCGAGGCACTTCAGATCTGATTCCTCTATTTTGCTTCTTCCTTGGACTGTGAAGTGCAGCCTGTGATTTCTGCTCGATACATCCTCTCCCTCCTTGTGCAGACTATCTTTTATGTGTCTGGTACCTAGTTTCAACTGCACCTGGTACCTGGACCCTTTTTCTCATTCTTTTACTAAGAGTTGCGAGGAAGCTAGTTGTCATAGTACACCTTCAGTCAACTCCCATTAAACAATCCCTCCTTCCATTCTCCATTCAATGTCTTGAGTTGTGCAGCTCCTCCTTCGATAACATAGGCCATCTCATATGGTCCGAGCCAATGTGTTCTGAACTTCCCAGGGTGTTTCAAGAATTTACTATCATACACCAATACTAAGTCACCTTGCTTGAATGCCTTCTTCTTGATGTTCCTGTCATGATAGGCCTTCTCTCGTTCCTTCTAAACCTGTTGGTGGAATCCTACAATGAATATGTCTTCTTCTAGTTCAACCAACTATGCAAGCCTCTCGCGAGCAGCGCCAGTATCATCCATGTCTGTAAATGCAACAATTCTTAAGCTTGGCACCATGTATTCCATCGGGACAACAACTTCAAGACCATAAACAACCTTGAAAGGGATCTGCATTGTTAATTTCTTGCAAGTGGTTCTATAGGCCCATAGTATTGTAGGTACTCTTAAATCCCAATCATCCCTATTCACACTGCAAATTTTCATCAATGTTGTCTCCAATATCTTGTTGAATGCTTCAACTATTCCATTTGCTTGTGGATGGTAAGGTGTACTCTTCTGATGGTGGAGTGCAAATTCTTCAGTCAAGGCTTCAATTGTCTTATTGATGAAGTGTGTGCCTTGATCACTCATAAGGATCTTGGGGCATCCAAACATGGTTATGATGTCATCAAATATAAATCATGCAGCTATAGTTTCACTATAGTCCTTGAATTATCTGGCTTCAACCCATCTAGTTAAGTATTATGTCGCAATAATGATATACCTTGCTCCTGTGCGCTTCCCTGGTGGGTTTATAGGTCCCACGAAGTCAATGGCCCACTTTTCAAATGCTTGTAGGGTCATTTGCAGTGCTAATGGCATTTCATCTCTTTGGGATGGTTTTCCAACTCTCTGGAATACATCGCAGGCTCTAGCATAATCTTTTACATCTCTGTGTAAGGTAGGCCACCAAAGGCTAGTTCGCATAACCTTCTGCGTAGTTGCTTTCCCTACAAAATATCTTCCCGTGATGCCTTCATGAGCTTCTGTGAGGATCAATGGTCGCTCTGTCTCCACAACGCATCTCCTTAGTATCTCGTCAGGTCCCATCTTATATAGCTAACCAGCTATAAGTGAAAAGTATGCAACGCACACCACTAGTTGTTTATTCAGGGGAATTGTATACTCACTTGGTGTCATTCCTATTGATAGGAACTGGACGATTTCTGCAAAGTGGTCATCAATATTTATAATGATGAGTAATTGTGAATACGATAGTGTATCCTCCAAGCTGGTGGGTTCTTCGCCATGTTCCAACCTCGACAAGTGGTCAGGGCCTTTGTTCATTCTTCCTGGCTTAACGATGATCTCAAAATCATATTATTGAAACAACAAAAGCCATCTGCATATTCGCCCCCCCAACACTAGCTTGTTGACTAGGTACTTCAGTGCAGAGTGATCTATGAACATTTTAAAGTGTCTCCCAACAAGTAGTGGTGGAATTTTTGCAACACATACACCATGGCTAATCCTGCTCTCTCTATAGTGGTGTAATTAATTTCAACTGTAGATAGCTTCCTGCTAGCAAAAGATAATGGATGGTCAATATCCCCTTCTCCAAGTTGTGCCAATACTACTCCCAATGCAATAGAAGATGCATCGACATGCACATGAAATTCTTTGCTCCAATCTAGGAAAACTAGAATGGGCATAGTGACCATCTTCTATTTCAGTGTGTCGAATCTCTGTTGGCATTCGTCTGTCCAACCAAACTGATAGTCTTTCTTCAACAGCTTCTCCATCAGTGTTGTAATCTGAGCATAGCCTTTAATGAATTTCCTATAATAGCCAGTATGTCTTAGCACAGTGCGCAGTTGTTTGACTGAAGTAGGAGGTGGAAAATCAACTATAATTGCAATTTTAGATGGATCAACTAGCAATCCCTACTTGCATACAATATGGCCTAATAGTACTCCAAATGGTTAGAAGAAGATGCACTTCTTTAGATTTAAAGAAATTTGACACTGCCTGCATTTATCCAAGATTATCCTTAGACATTCAATATGGATTTTCAACAAACTAAACACAATCCAGTCATCAAAATATGCTTCTAAAAATTTATGCAAAAATTCTTTAAACGCTTAGACCACCACTCTGGAAAAGATGGTTGGGGCATTCTTCAATTCAAATGGAATTACTATATATTGGTAGGATCCCCATTCTGTGGAAAACGTGGTCTTGTGGTGGTCCTCCTTGGAAATCCATATCTTATGGTATCCTGAAAAACCATCTGTAAAAGAATATACCTCCTAGCCTCTCACGTTGTCTAATACTTCGTCAGTGAATGATGTAGGGAAAGGGTCATGTAGACAGACATCATTAAAATTCCTAACATCCACACATATCCTGATTTCTCCCGTATTCTTGTCTTGTACCACCATAAGGCTGATCCACTCTGACTCTTCGACAGGTTCTATAATCCCTGCTTCTAGCATTCTATCGAGCTCAATATTCATTTTTCATTGTATTTTGGGTTCAATATGTAGGGTCTTTCCTTGACTGGATTCGCATCTGGTTTCAAAGGTATTCTCATCTCTCCCATAGGTTCTTTGATATTCTTCATATCAGTGAACTTGGTTGGAAACAAATCTTGATATTCATGCAACAATTCTGTAATCTTGTCAATGGTAGAAGCATCCCAATAATCTCTGGCATTGGCAAGATTCGGTGTCTCCTCTGTTCCAATATTGAATTTTTTAATCTTGATTGGTTGAACAATAAATGGTATCTCAACTCCTGGTCCTTCTACATCTCTATGGCCTTCTCTTTCGGTGATATTCACCTTCCTCGGATCATCATCGTCATCAACATTGATGTTGTAGCAACTTTGCAATTTCTGGAGAGGCGTAGTCCATTTGTCCTCTTCTTTTACCATAGGGAGACTAGAAGCCTCTTCAAAGACTTTCTATCTCACAATCTATAATTCTTGATCGATTGATGGATATTGATTCTCAAATAAAAATGTGGTTACAAAATTTTGAGTCATACCTTCCCAATCTGTAGTGACGAGGCACAGCTTCGCTTGAAGGTACCAGTTGATAGGGGTCGTGTCCAGCGTATTAATGAATCTATGCACCCATTGTTCTCGAGGAATGTTACTCTAGGCCTCTTCACAACTTCTCACATGGTCCTTTGGGAAACTTTGACTGGTATACCTTACTTTGCAGCTTACTATTTGTGCTAAGAACCGCGTTGTCATCAAGGTTCGACATTGTGTCCAGTCGGTGATATTGCTTTTATGCGTCCCCCGCCATCTTGCTGGTGTGGCTTTCAGGGCCTCATTGTAATATACCAGATATAAAATGTATGCAGAACAAAAATAAAATGCTAGTAATGGAAGAATAATAGTGATATAACCAAAACATTCACCACAATAACACTGAAATGAAATAAGAATAACAACAGAAATAGCACTTTGAATCTGAAAGCAATGTTCATGGACCTCTTTGAGGGGGCAACCTCCAGTTGAGAAGAGCTCTATTTCAATAATATCCAAGCTAGGGTTCTCATACCCTCGAATCCTATTTATACTCAAAAGAAGCATCTAGAGGAAGATCCTTCTAGAACCGGAAGCTTCTATTAGGTCTTCTTGCATCCGCCTTATTCTATTTTATTGAAAGGCCTTATTAATATTGACCTTTATTACATACAGATATATTGTTCTACCTATGTGTGGGTTAGGACCTTAACATGTCTACCCCCTTAAAAACAACCTTGTCCTCAAGGCTTGAGATGAGGAAATTGTTGCAGAATGGTAGTTGGTTCCCAAGTGGCGTCTGTTGGAGTTGTATCTTTTCACTGGAATAGCACTTCCTTGATAGTTCTCTGACGTAGGCGGCGCTCACGTTGGTCCAAAACTACTTCTGGTTGTAGCCAAATGGATCCTTCTTCATCTAACTATGGAAGGTTGGTTTGAATTTGGCACATAGCTCCAATCACCTTCTTTAAGCATGAAACATGAAAAACAGGATGTAGCTTTGAATGGCTGGGAAAAGATAACTGATAGGCAACTTGTCCCACGCGCTTGAGCATGGTATAAGAACCATAAAATTTGGGCAATAGATTCTGACAATGCTCAACCTTGAGGGAATTTTGCTTGTAAGGTTGCAGTCGAAGAAACACCTAATCCCCTTCTGCAAATTGACATTTAGAGTGACTTTGATTTGCTTGTTGTTTCATGCGATTATGTGCCATGATAAAATTCTCTTTGAGGGTACGAAGAATGGCCTCTCAAGCTGTAAGTGTTAGGTCAACCGCCTGGACCTTCGAGGCACCCGGTAAGTATGAGAGAACTGAAGGTGGCTTCTATCCATATATCGCTTCAAAAGGAGTCATGCGTGTAGTTGTATGGTATGAAGTGTTGTACCACCATTCAACTAGGGGTAACCATTGAGCCCACTGATTTTTCTTTTCCGAGGCAAAACACCTCAAATATGTTTCCAAACACTTGTTGAAAAATTTCATTTGGTCATTAGTCTGGGGATCATAAGCTCTGTTGAGATGAAATTATGTGCCTTGTATCTTGAACATTTCTTGCCAAAAATTGCTTGTGAAAGTTGGGTCGCAATCAGAAACAATAGAGTGTGGCATGCCATGAAGCTTGAAGACCTGATCCATGAAGATTTGAGCCACCGTGGATGTTGTAAATGGGTGTTGAAGGGCGCAGAAATGAGCGTACCTGGAAAGGCGGTCAACAACCACCATGATGACGGATTTATTTTCCGATTTGGGTAAGTCGGTAATAAAATCCATAGAGATATCCTTCCAAATAGCAGGTGGAATCGGCAACGGTTGTAGTGTGCCCGACGATTTGACTATTTCTCCCTTGTTGCATTGACACACGTCACATTCAGCTACAAAATTACAAATGTTCTATTTCATACCATCCCAGAAAAAGGAACGTTTGACCCTGTCATAGGTTTTTGTGAACCCGGAGTGCCCTGCTGTGGGTGTAGCATGAAGCTCAGAAAGTACCATGGATTTAATCTTTAATTGTTTACTTAAATACAAACGGCCTTTGTATCAAAGTTCCTCATGGAGACAAGAGTACCCTGGGGAAGCTGGAGCATTAGACTGCAATTGTTGGATCAACTGCGAACTTTTGGGGTCTTGTAGCCATTCCTGGTGAACGGCTTGGAGCCAATATGGTACAATGAATGAAAGAGAAAAAAGGGATCCTTCATCTTCATATTTTTGGGAAAGTGCATCCGCAACCACATTGTCTTTGCCTTTCTTATAAATGATCTCATAATCATATCCAAAGAGTTTAGTCACCCATTTTTGTTGTTCTGGGGAGGAAATGCGTTGTTCCAGAAAACACTTGAAGCTTTGATGGTCTGTCTTAATTTGGAACTGTTGCCCCAATAGATAAGGACGCCACAGATCCACAACATGCAAAATAGCCAACATTTCCTTTTCATATATGGATTTGCCCATATTTCTTTCAGATAGTTTCTTGTTGGTAAAGGCCAAAGGTCGACCCTCTTGCATAAGGACAACACCAATTCCTTTCCCTGAGGCATCACATTCCAACGCAAAGGTCTTTGTGAAATCAGGAAGGGCGAGGACTGGAGCGGTGCACATGGCCATCTTCAAGGTTTGAAAATCTTGAGTAGTGGCTGGAGTCCAAGTGAAAGAGTTCTTTTTGAGGAGAGCAGTGAGAGGTGCTGCAATCTTCCCATAATTCTTAACAAACTTGCGATAATACCATGTTAAGCCTAGAAATCCATGCAAGCTCTTAAGAGTCTTTGGGTGAGGCCAGTCTTGCATAGCTTCAATCTTTTTAGGATCCACTCTGACGCCATATTTGCCAACCAGATGACCCAAGTATTCTACTTCTGAGGTGCCAAAAGCACATTTAGATTGTTTCAGGAAACGTTGGTGCTGAGAGACTAGATGGAGAACTCGATCCACATGAGCAAGATGGTTTGTCTAGGTTTTTCTATAGATTAGGATATCATCAAAGAAAACTAAGACAAAATGGCAGAGAAAAGGATGGAAGACATGATTCATGAGGCTTTGGAAGGCGGAGGGGGCATTACACAAGCCAAAGGGCATGACCAAAAACTCATAGTGGCCCTAATGAGTTCTAAAGGCAGTCTTGGGAATATCTGCCTCTTTCATACATATCTGGTGGTAGCCTGAACGAAGATCTAGTTTAGTGAAGAATTGGGCACCACTCAATTCATCCAGGAGGTCATCAATGACAGGAATGGGGAATTTGTTTTTGATGGTAAGTTTCTTGAGGGCACGGAAGTCAGGACACATTCACCAAGAACCTTCTTTCTTCAGGACCATGACCACAGGAGACAAATAGGGGCTCGTACTAGGGCGTATAATGCCTACATTAAGGATTTCTTGGACCATTTTCTCAATTTCATTTTTTTGGGAAAATGGGTGATGATACCGACGAATATTGGGAGGAAGGATTCCTGGTACAAGGGGAATGGAATGATCATGAACACCACGGGAAGGAGGGAGGCCTTGAGGAGTGGAAAAGACCAATTGATGTTTAGAAAGGATGGCTTGGAGGTCTTGCAGTACGTAAGGTGTCTTTGTTTCTTGTATGGCATGGAATTGGGTGATAACACCAGAATGACCCTTTTTGAGCAACTTTTCCATACAATGGGAACTAATGATCTCAGGTGAACCTGCGGTGATGCCTTGGAACTTATATTGGTGGCCCTCTAGGTCCAATTGCATGGCTAAGTCTTTAAAATCCATGAGAATGGGACCCAAAGTCCTTAGTCAATCTGCACCCAACACAATGTCACAACCTCCCATGTCGATAGAAAACATATGGGATTTCAGGTGGTAGTCACCAATTTGGAGATACACATTTTCACAACGCCCTCCACATTTCATGGAACCACCATTGGCAATCATGATTTGGAAATTATTGACGGCATGGATGTAGCAATGAGTTTCTTGGGAAATGTTGCGATGAATAAAATTATGGGTGCTACCACTATCAACCTGAATGATGACCTTCTGATGCTTGATGTAACCAATTAGCTTGAGGGTTTAGGGAGCAGAGAAGCCAGTGAGAGCATTGAGGAAAATGACTAGTTCTACTTCGGGAGGGTCTGAGGGAGGGGTTATGTCAGTGGATTCTGGTGATTCAAACATAGAGGGAGTTTCTTCATCTTCTTCCGAAATCTCCTCGGAGATGGCCATAAAAAGATTTTGTTATTTACACTTGTGGCCCATAAAATATTTGTCATCACAGTTATAACAAAGGCCTTTGAGTTGGCGTTCAGCCATTTTAGCCCGGGTCAATTTTTGGATCTTTAGGGGAGCAGAGGGAGTAGTGGGATTTACTGGTTTAGGGTGAGGGATGAAGGAGGGTTTCCGGTTTTGAGAAGATACAACCTGTTGTGATTCTTTATCTCTTTTGGTAGCCTCCATCCAACTCTCTGACCGAGCGATGAGGACATGGGCCTAAATTTCATACTTGAGGCCGTCAATAAAACACTCTCGAAAAAAGGCATCAGACATGCCCTCTGTTCTAAAAGCTAGACGCTCAAAGGCAGCTATAAAGTCTTCCACTATTCCTAATTGTTTTAGCTTTGTCAAATGGCCCAAATGGTTGGTGTTAATGTCAAAGTGTTCATAAAGCTCTGCCACAAATTGTGTCCAAGCAATATACCCTTGACAAGAATTTTTTCTCCATTGCCACCATTTCCAATGTTCTTGATCTAGATGGAGAACACCATACTGGAGTTTGGCCAAGTCATCTGTAATGGTGTATAAAGAGAAGTAATGTTCCATTTGGGTTACCCAACCAGTGGGGTCCGAGCCATCAAATTTGGTCACATCCACCCATGGAAGGCGTAGGTCATGTTGAAAGTGATGGTTCTACAAGGTATGGGAATGAGAGGAATGGTCACCTTCAATATGTGGGGGTGAGGAAGAGGAAGGGTTATCTGTAGGGATATGCAGTTTGGTGTAGAGTGCCGAAAACACTGATTCAATCTAGGTGGTGAGGTATTGTTTTATTTCTCCCATTGAGGACTGCATGGTTGTATTGATGGCAGCGACATTGGCACTAAGTTGTTTCACTTCTTGTTGGGTCTCAATGAGACCAGACTGCAAGGTGTTGAAGCAAGCTTCCAAGTCTTGGCTACGAGTATGGGCCATGAGGATGGGGGAACTGAAAAGGGGTGGGTGGGGTAAAACAATTTTGCCAAAAAAATGATATGGATGAATGTGATAAGGGCGAAGAGATGAATCCAATGGAATAGGGCTGAAATAATGGTGAAAAAATTTCCAAACTTTTTTTTTTTTCTACGTCCGGTCTGAAGAATACTGCAAAGAGGAAATACCCAAATGCTTAACCATAAAGAAATGTGTATTTACTTGGAAACCCAAACACAGTTGTGTGGCAATAGATCTTGTCTGTTTTAATTTGTTTATGTTTCTATCCCCAAGGCTTAGGTATTCAAGGATTCTACAGACAAGGGTTTTCCTTGTGCTATAGCTCTTTGATATACGTGCGGGGTCCAATAGTAGTACTTGGCCCAATATTTTAGGGAACTAACTAAGGAGGGTAGACCATACCCTTAGTTGTACTACCCGACTACCCAGGTACTAGAGAGTATCTTCTTGAGTGTTGTTCTCGGTGACACTATAGCAATCAAGCAACTGATCAGTTTATCTAAAGAGGGTTTCAGGTAATCTAGGTCGATCCGTACATAGGTGTTTTCTGATGCGCTACCACTCGAAGGGGTACCATCAGGGGTTACAAGGGTGGCCAAAAAATGTGCGCTTAAGTACCACTTGTATTTCCTGCGTGTATGAATCCCTCAACCGTGGGTTTATGTGCTTAATGACAGATCTTTGTGGCTTAAATACGTCGGAATATGTCTCTACCCTGAAAAAAAAATTAACCCACACTTTCTGCCGAGGAAAGTGCTCTGATACCACTTGTAATATACCAGATATAAAATGTATGCAGAACAGAAATAAAATGCTAGTAA
>JZKD02S2065218.1:373552-399156 GCA_000966675.3 Picea glauca
CTATTAGGTCTTCTTACATCCGCCTTATTCTATTTTATTGAAAGGCCTTATTAATATTGACCTTTATTACATTCGAATATATTGTTCTACCTATGTGTGGGTTAGGACCCTAACACTCATCCATTTCCAACAACCTCTGTTTTGTTGGTACACTTGTTTCAAAATCTGATAGGAAGGTTTCCAAAGGGTTCAAACCATCAAATGTAGGTAAGTTACTCACTGTTGTGTCAATCCATCGAACTTCTCTGGTTAATCTAGCACATCTTCTAGTAGATACTTCATACATATTGTTCTGTCAGTTTTCCAGTGCTTCTTATGAATCTGATGAACACACACTATCACTTCGCCAGCTCAGATTCCCATCGGCTGTAGGGTTGATGTAATCCTGTTGTCTGGTTGTTAGTTTGTAGATGTTTTCTAGTTCATGTGCGTGGTCTTCTTCTCTGATGGGCTCTGTGTAATGCTGACCCGCATATGGATACAAGGGTGCAATGACCCGAAGGCCATCTCTTTCAAATGTCATATGCCTTTTCTTTAAATCAACAATAGTAGAATTGTTGAAGGCCTAATCAATTCCTAACAATGCAAGGTAAGGGCAGCTATCATCAACAATTTTAATTAACTCAAAATCTGCAAAGGTTCTAACCCCTTCGATGTCCACAGGGAAATGCTCCAATTGTCCAAATGGGATGACATCTTGCTGATTAGCCATTCTAAGCCTAATATGAGAATAGATCAACTTTGGTTTTCCCATTAGTGCCCAGGTTTGCTTCGTCATGACATTGACGTCCGACCCTATGTCAAGGACCACATAGTCTATGTCATACTCTCCTATTTGAGCATTCAAGTGTAATTCTTTATTTTTTCTTCTCTTCTTACCAATTTGGTGTACTTCCCTATTTAGTGAGGGGTCTACCTTTCCTAGCTCATACTTCCTGATTAAGTTCTGTAGCTCTTGCACAACGTTCTCATCATGAATTAACTTAAGGCAAGTGTATAAAAATTCAATGAGCTTACTTATCTCTTTTCCTTCTTTCAACGATGCAGACTGATAAAATTCTTGAGGCATTCCATATTCTCTTACTTATGGTCATGTTTTTGGTGAAGAACCTTGGTCTCCCTTGAACTCTTGTCTTGCCTCCTCGAATATTTGTCTTTCTTTCTTTGCATCAAAATCTTGAGTCTTCTCCGTAGCTTTCCTAATACCTGAGTCATATGCGATCTTTCCTTGGGTCATTCTATCCTCTCCTGTAGCAGGGCCTCCTCAAGTAATAACAACAACTCTAGGGTCTTCTCCCCGAGTTTCATCATATATCAGTTGCACTTGCGGGTTCTACTGAGGTCCTCATCTTTCTTGAAGATTAGCTAGCAACACAGGACAATCCTCGATAACATGCTCAAAGGAGTTGCAATAACTACAAGTGGTACAAGGGTTCTGACAGTCCCTTGCTAGATTTCCTAGATGTGCGCAGTTAAAACAGATTATTTTTCATTGGCCTCGACCCATACCTCCTCCTCCTCCTCCTCCACTGAATCCACCGCAAGGATTGAAGTTTCCTCTTCCTGGAGAGTTATACTACGTAGTGTTTCCTTCTTGATGTACTTCACCTTGGATCTTGTATTTGTCTCTTGATATTTCATGCATGAGATCATAAGCTCTACAATCTCTATCATCATGCCCTACTGACTTACATAATGTGCAATATAGGTTTGTAGGTGTTTGAAAGTATTTCGGCATGTAATAGCACTCACCAGGGTGATGTCAATTTTTGCATACTTCACACCAGGGTAATGTGACTTGCTTCAAAGGGATCAAAGCTCCAGAAGGCAAGTATTCATGGAATAGGGGACAGTGCTCCTTGGCATGGCCTTCTGATTTGCATCTATTACACCATATGTCTTCCCTTTTGTCTTTTCCCTTATCCTTTTTCATGTCTTCAACCTGCAAAGACAAACTAGTTAATTGACTCATGATCTGGCTCATACCTGAGTTGGAATCTCCCATAGGGGCTGATTCGAGCTTCATGGCGATATCTAGTGCCTCAGACTGCGAAGCAATATTCTGTTGCATCAAGGGAACTCTAATGTGTGGTAAAAGGGCAGTGATGAGCCATTCTTTATTCTACTCATCTGGGATCTTAAAATTCAATCGGCCTATTACGATCTTGAATCTCTGATCGAAATCCCAAATAGGTTCGGCTACCTTCTGCTTGATCTCCTTTAGCTCTGTAATACATTGTGACTCCGAATTAGGTTTCTTAAAATCTTCATTCAACACATTCTTGATCTCATTCAATGTCTTAGGTTATGAAATTCCTTAGACAAGCTTCATGTACCAACTCAACACGCGATCCCTTAGTGTAGTGTTGAACGGGTTTCTTTTAACAGCTTCATCGGTAACATTTTTAATGTTCCATACGGCCTTACACAAGAACTAGTGCTGATCAGGATCTTTAGATCCATATCCTCTAAAGATAGGAAGCCTCATCTCATCTACCATGGAGCTGCCTAGGTTTCCTGTCTAAGTAGATGCTAAACTGCTAGTAATAGTTCTCTAAGGACTCTGGTGCTTCTGAATATTATGATTACTTAGCATTTCTGAAATAACGGGAGGATTGATATTACTTACTTCAGTGGTTTGCACAGTTACTGATGATTCTGGCTCGTTTCGACGAATTTCTTTAGCAGCTTCTTCCTCCGCCCTAATGGGTTCTGAGTGCTCTTCATCTGTCAAATATACCTCTTCTCCACTGTAGAAACCCTCTTCCCTATAGTTTTTCTTAAACAGGTTCTCAAGATGAACCCCTCGGAATACTCTCCCACTACGCATATGTCCATATTTTGTGTCGTTTTCGTTGTCTAAATTCTTGAACATTAGCATTTTCAAATCCACCCGATCTACTGTATCTTCAAGATGTTCTTTTCATGAAACAACATCTTGATTCTTAACTTCATAAAATGAAAAAATGCCCCTCAGGGTCCCTTGAAAAAGTATCTCTCGTCTTGGCTATATGATTCTAATCTGTCAACAGCAAACTCGGTGATATACCCTCCAATGGTACTATCAAACCAATGATCTACTACTCGGGATACAACATTATCAGCTCTTTTAACCTTCTGGATCAGCACCGAAATCCAAACCATAAGAGGTCTAGATTTGATCTCGAACTGGGTATCTACTAACCTATCCAACCACACAGACAACTCTTAATGGAATCCTCCAAAGAAGATCTCGTGAATGTCGATGAAGATGTATCTTTCTAGCCAATCTTTAATACTCAGCTTAGGGTTCTTGTTTTGGGCTTCAGCGAAGTCCCTCTCTTGATCCTCTATCCACTTCTGAATCTCTGTCTTCGATGGGAACCACCTTAACATTCCCTTACAAAGACTCATGTCCCAGCAACAGAACCATTTGTTGGCACAGGGGCAGACCCAAGGTTCACTCCAAGAGTGCACCAACAAGCCCAAGCTACTGGCCTTTTCGGCAACACCTACGAAGCATATGCAGTCTCACCCGAAGCATCTATGAGGGGGGGTTGTTGGACATAGATGTCTACAACCAGGGGAATATCAAGTGGATCTAGTACAACAACAACACAACATGCATCTATCACTAATCAGGCTAGATCTATCCTATACAACTATAGATATGATCTAACACGGCAATGAAAATAACAATATAACAACGACAAAGATCAAATTATCAATCACACACACACACAAGATGTACGTGGTTCACCCTCTCTCTAGGGCTACGTCCACAGAACTATGCTTATGATTTATTAAGGTAAAGCATACAGTCCTTGTTTGCGCTCTCAGCTAACAGATCTTCTTTCTTCTTTCTCTTTCTCCCCCCTTCCTATGCACCCATCTATAGGACTTGACCTTCGCACACAGCTGAAGATCTTATAATACCAGAAGCCTCTCTCTGTCTCATCACTTCTCTCTCTCCATACAGTAATCTCTCACCCCAATAATAGAGCTATATCAACAACAATATCGTACCCACCCGACCCAGGTCCTCTTGACCTTTATTTATACATTACAATACCTCACCGACATCGTTAGCCTAAAACCTAGGTTCCAAAACCCTATGTGTTTAAACCCTAGGTCAACTTGACCCGCTTTTCGAGGCTTCGCCAGCCTATCTTTACTTCCTTCTCGTGCAGTGCTCCAAGGCATCCAGTGGTGGATTTTTCCGCTTGTTGAGTTGTCCTTGATCTATCTTCCTTCCTTAACTATTGTCCTTGATCTCCTCATCCAACGTCTTGCTTTCTCTTAGTTTGCTCCATATTTTCTGTTCTTATTCTCACTTCGACCCAGTGACAATCACTGTGTCTCCCATGAAGTTCGCGTTTCACCTTTTCTTCCTTGTTCTTCGCTTCCTTCCATAACCAAGGGCCAACAACATGCTTTTTCCTTGCATGATAAATAGGATTATTCACAAACTTGATTGAATTTTGATTATCACATTTGATCATTGTAAGTTCCTTTTTTTCTTCTCCAACATCTTGAAGAAGTCTTCTCAACTAAACAACTTCACAAGTTTTTGAACACAAGGCTTTATATTCAACTTCAGTAGAAGACAAAGATACATTAGGTTGTTTTTTACTGCTCCATGAAACAACCCTAGATCCAATGCCAAACGCATATCCAGTGGTTGATCTTTAATCATCACGATTGCCAGCCCAATCAAAATCTGAGTAACCTGTCAACTCAACATCAGATGCATCAGTGTATTTAATACCATAATCAAGTGTTCCTTTTAGATACTTGAGTACTTCCTTTGCTTCATTCCAATGGATTTCTTGAGGCTTCTCCATAAACTGACTTAACACACTCACAGGATATGCAATATCAGGTCTGGTTGTGGTGAGATAATTCAAACTACCCACCATATGTCTATACATAGTGCCATTCACCTCCTTCAAACCATCATCACAAGAAAGTTTCACATTCTTTTGCATGGGAACAGTAGAATATTTACACTGATCCATTTTAAATCTCTTAAGTACTTCTCTGACATACTTACTCTAGAAAACAAAAGTTTGGCCTGTATTTCTCCAAACTTCAAGACCTAGGCAGTAATGTAACTCACCAAGATATTTCATTTCAAAAACTTGTGACAACTGCTCCTTGATTTCATCAATTAATTTCCTTGCATTTCCTGTAATTATTAAATCATCAACATATAAGAAAATCAATACTATATACCCCTACTCATCAAATTTGGTATACAGATTTGGATCACTCTTGCTCCTCATAAAACCTTGTTGAAGAAAGAAAGAGTATATCTTCTCATACCATGACCTAGGTACCTGTTTTAGTCCATACAATGCTTTCTTTAACTTACACACTAAGTTTTCTTGCCCATGTTCCACAAACCCTTTACGTTGAGTAAGGTAAACCTCCTCCTTTAAATCACCATTCAAAAATTCAGATTCAACATCTAATTGGTGTAGCATGGTACTTTGTAGTTAAAGCAATTAACAATCTGATAGTATTCAATTTAGCTACTGGTACAAATGTTTGAGCATAATCAATACCTTATGTTTGTGAATACCCTTTTGCCACCATTCTAGCCTTATATTTGTCTATACTACCATCTGATTTAAACTTGGGTTTGTATATCCATTTGCATCCAATGGGATTTTTATGTTTAGGCAATTCAGTCAATTCTCAATTATTGTTTTTCATTATAGATTCATATTCTTCCTCCATTGCATTTCTCCATTCATCATGTTCATTGGATTCATTAAAACTCGTGGGTTATATGAAATTTGAAATGTTACTCATTAGGGCATAGTCTCTATACCTCTTAGGGAGCCGAACTTGTCTTCAATATCTTCTCAACTGATTATCTTCCTCCCCACTTTGTGAAGATCTGTCTTCGCCTCTAGGTGAACTGTGACTGCTCGAAGTGTCCATATCATCGAGTCCTTCTTGTTGTTGTTGCTATTGTTGTCTCTACAGTTGTGGCTGTTGTTGTGGTGGATGTTGTTGCAATTGTGGTTGTTGCTATGAAAATTGTTGTTGTTGTTGTTGTTGTTGTTTCTCTTCTTTAAATCCTTCATCAAGAATCCTATGCCATTCCTCATGATTGTTTTCATCATGATTTTTTGCTTCCTTCTCATGGAAAAGTACATCTCTACTCGCAAATACTTTGTGAGTAGAAGGATCAAATAGTTTGTATGATCTGAATTCATAACAATACCCAATGAAAATACATTTAATGGCTTTATCATCTAATTTATTCCTATTCTCCTTTGGAATATACATGCAAAATCCTTACACCCAAATACTTTCAAATTATGAACTGCAGGTTTGGAACCATACAAGGCTTTGAAAGGAGCAATATTATCAAGACACCTTGTTGGAATTATGTTCTTTAAATAAACTGCAATATTTATGGCTTCATCCCAAAATGTATTCGAGAGATTCTTGCATTTCATCATACTGCGTGCACACTCTACCAAAGTTTTTTTTTTCCTTTTAGCCACTCCATTCTATTGTGGAGTGTGGGGTACAGTAAAATGTTGTAATATTCCATGATCTTTGTAATATTTGATGAAGTCCCCTGATTTATACTCCCCCCCTTTATCTGAACGAAGGATTTTGATGGATTTTCCTGTCTTCTTTTCCACCATGGTTCTGAATTCCTTAAAGTACTCAAAAACATCACTTTTTCTTCTAAGGAAATAAACCCATTTGTATCTCGTGCAATCATCAATAAATAACAGAAATTAAAATGCACCTACTAAAGACCTAGTCTTTATAGGTCCGCAAACATCAGTATGCACAAGATCTAGCACATCTCTCTTTTTCCTATCAGGATTAGAGGGGAATTCATCTTTGTGCATCTTTCCTAATGTACATCCATCACAAGCAACATTCTCATTATTTAACAGGGGAAGTCCTTCAACCATATTCTATTTCTCTAATAACAATAAATCATGATGATTGATGTGGCCATACCTTTGATGCCAAAGACTCTCTGTTGGTATAGTTGCAGAAGTGAGTGTGTGATGTTCTTTGTTGGTAACATCAAGTTTGTAGAGTCCTCCTACTCTAACTCTCTTTGCAACAGTTATGTATTGGTCTAACAAATCTTTCACTATGTAATAATTCTTGAAGAATTCAACCTTCAAGTTATAATCTGTAATGGTGGACACAGAGATCAAATTTTTCTTTATCCCAGGCACATACACAACATTGTGAATGTGGTGAACAATACTATTCAGCAATGTTGCTGGAATATCTCTATATCCCTTGATCTGATGAGTGTGGTCATCTCCAAGATATATGCTCGCACCATTCTGTGTTTCTTTAAAATTAGCATACAACTTATTATTACATGTCATATGTATTGATGCTCTGGAATCCACAAACCAGGCATCAACATCATTTGTTTCAGCAGACAAGGCAACATTTGACACAAACAATCTAAGATCTTATGAATCAAAATTCGGGGGTTCATCAATATCATCATTGGCAATAAACAATTTGAGATCATGATTTGAAAATTCTTCTGCATAATGACCTCTATATTTTCTAGGTTTATTCCTAGCCTCATCACTCTTCTTCTTATGATAGTCTCTAATAAGATGTCCAAGTCAACCACAATAAAAACAACTCTTTGACTCATTCCTATTAGATTGCATACTTGATTCAGCCTTGGAGATTGTCTTCTCTACAATGAACTGCCTCCTCTGCCTCTTTCTCCTGACCTCCCTCTCATGGATCTCTTATTTGACCACAGTGCCAAATCTGAATTCTGAGGCTTCAAATTCATGTGCATCTCTTCCTCTTGCAACAAGATACCTGTCAAATATTCAAATGTAGGAGGTTTCTCCCTTGCTGCGAGATCTTTTATGAACATCTGATAGTCTTCTAGCATACCATTTAAGGTAATTGTGACAAGATCAGTGCTAGAAACTGTTTCCCCTATATTTCCTAGCTTGTCTTTCACCTCTTTAATGAAACCCAAAAATGAACTAACAGATTAATTTCCATCCATGTTGATGCCTAGCAATTTAGTTTTCAGGAACATAATATGATTTGTGTTGCTAGTTTCATACAGATCTTTAAGTGTTGTCCACGTTTCAGTAGAATTTTTAACTTCTCTAACATGTCGAATTATGATATATTTAACAGACATATGCAACAATACCTTGGCCTTGTTTTCACGCTTATCCCAATCTTGGATCTATGTTGTCACACCTACAGCCGCATCAGGTTTCGCTTCATCTCCCTTTGCAATTTTCCATACTACATACCCTTCCATCAGGGTCTGCATTTTGAATTTCCAGTTAATAAAATTTGAGCCATCTAATTTGTTGGATTCATTGAGGTAGGTCTATGCTAAAGGATTCACCATGTCTACAAGTGTCTGCTCATCCAACCAGACAATGGATCCTTGTATCACCAAACACACTTCAATCTTGAAGGTGGTGAGTCACCAAGAATATGAAATTTTCGTCAATTTTCTCCTTTTCTGAGCAGTCTGTCGCTTTGCCTTCAGATCCACCGATTCGTCTCTACCTCAGCTCTCATCTTTTCTTCAGATTGATTTACACCAGAAAAATCACGCTTGAAGAATTGTATATCCTTTGGATCCACCGATCCGGCTCTACCTAGACTCTCCACAAACTCACGCTTCCAACACTTGGGGTGGCCAACACTTGTGCAAAGATAAATGGAAAATTATTCCATACTCAAATCTCAAACTCAAAATTGCGAAAATATATTATATAGCCAAAGGCGTTTAGGAATACATCAAAGAACCATGGGTTCAAGAAATACATGTTGCTCAAACAGGAGGGAAACTCAAACTTGCACTTTCCAAAAGAAAATCTAAAACCGTGCCTGCAAGCAGATAGAACCTTCATGTGCGCTCAGAACACACTTTGCTCGCCGGTGAGTTGATTCTTTGATCCACGGATACAAGTCTGCCTCCCCTATCCCACGGTTCTGCACATGAAAGAGGGTCAAGCCCTCCACCCATCCTCACACTTCAACCTCACGCAACAAAAATCTTCAACCTCATGCAGCAAAAATGACGCTCCAATTTTGATTCACGAAGGGGAGCGCTAGTCAGAGTTGTCAACGCTCCTGGAGAGTGAAAACGGGAGCGCAAGGGATCCAAATTTTTCTATTTCGTAAGTGTGAGAGTGTTAATGCTCCTCTAACACTGCATAGGGGCCGCTGATGATTTTTCTACCAAATCAATTCAAGATCTTGCACTTTGAATCTCACCTCAGGGAGTTGGTTCTCTCGGATCTCCAATGCAACTCTGATACCAACTTAGAATTAGGATAAAACCACATAGGTGAGACTATGCTCACAATCTATTATTGATTGAAGACATATTACATCATAATATAGGAATAGGCGGTTACAACAAACAACAAGAAAAATAGGATCTACATTAAAAACTACTAGAGTTTGTCTATGAAACTAACTCTTGCTCCATTATTTCCAAGTCAACGCCTAGTATATCGTGTAGTCTAGGAAGTGCATGGTAAATCCTCGACTAAGAATTTAACTATGCGGTCTTTGCAACTGCACTGTGAGGAGTTTGTATGCCTTGTAGATAAGAGAAAATTGTGTGATGATTGCAAAAAAAAAGTCCAAAAATAAAATGTTTAGAATTATGTAATTGATAGATAATCAACCTAAATATATTATATTGTTTAAAGACTTATAATTTATTTATAACATTTAAAATATTAAAAAAATAAAATTTTAATATTATTTAACATTTATTATAATTCGTTTAGGGTTTTCTTCTAAAATTAATCCAAAGTTTAAAAATAGATGTATTCAAGAGGGTTGGTAGTGTGGTATTGGCCACATGGATTTTTCAAATGATTTTGACGGCTTAGATTTCCTTTCCCTTAAACAAATTAAACATTTATTGTACTTACTTTTAGAATAACCTATATCTATATTAACTTTTGATTTATAAAGGTACAAAACTTAAAAAAATATTTGTTTAGTGAAATGTATAGTTTGTCATATCTAACACTATATTCACAAGTATATTAATTCAAAACCTTGTCATTAAAGTTTTAATTTTGGTTGTGACTCAAAAGTATGGACCTACAAGCACTTGTTATGAAATATAATGATTGGTTCATAGTATCACAAAGTTTTCTTTAAGAGCATTGAATGTGTTAAATGTAAAAGAGTGGTTCATCGATATTTAAAAAAAAAAATGGAATTAGGACTTTGATACTTCATATATATATATATATATGAAAATAGTGTCACGATCATGATATCTCATATATTATGGAAAATAGTGATTATTTCATATATTATGAAAAATAATGGTTTGTTGATACAAAATTGAAATTATTCAAAATGTCTAAATATTTTTATTTTATTATTTTATTATTTTATTATTTTATTATTAATTGTGAGTGGTTATTATTATAACACTAATGGTTAAGAACATGTGTTTCTTCTTAAGAGGTCACGGGTTCAGAGGAGGGTAGGGTATGTAAACCTTCGTAGATTTTACCAGTCAAATTGTTGGGCAGAGAAAGGTCCCTTGTCCCAAACAAGGGGGTCTCATACACCAATTTGGTGTGTTGGCTTGGCCGTAACCTTAAAAATAGATTATTATTATTATTTATTGAAAAAAAAAAATCTCTAATTTAATTCACTTATTAATGATAATAAGATTTTTGTTCTTTTTAGTAGTGTTGTTGCTGCATTTTGATAACATGATGAACAACATTGATTTGTTTGTTGTGTTTGTTTTGTTTGATGCTATCCAAGATGAAAAGAAACTATAACTAAGTGTGTTGTTAAACACACAATTTTTTAACACCATTATATAAATGTACAATATTGATTTGTTTGTTGTTTTGTTTGATGCTATTCAAGGTGATAAGAAAACCATAACTAAGTGTGTTGTTAAACACACAATTTTTTAACACCATTATATAAAGGAAAACTCCAAATTTCATAATTAATACTTTCATTCAATTACAAATTTATGAATTTATAAGTGTGTTTAACAAGAACATGTTCAAAAAAGATCATTCTTAAGAGAAGAACATAGGAACCCTACTAGCACTCGCATAAATGAGATTACCAATCTGCTCAAACATGAAAACGATGTAAAACCAAACAATGTATTTTACTAGTTTCAGAATGTAATTTACTAGTTTCAAAAATGTTGAAGCAGCAAAAGAAAATTTATAACAACATCTGCCTTGGAACACCTCTCGACTCAATGATATTATAATTTTTTAACTTATTTATAAAAGGAATAGGACAAATTCCCAACAATTTGACCCTTTTTTGGCCTCGGATACCACTTTGTTTTCGACAACCATCTCTTTCCATGACTCGTCTCTTCCGCATGACACCCCATCTCCATTAGTTCCACTACACATATTATCGATGTACGCCGCAACCTAATTTCTTCCCCCTAATCAATGAACGCTCAGCAAACCTAATTTCTTCCCCCTCCCTCATTCTCGAATTTGCCTCCTGCACACAATCTAATTTCCAGTTCGTTGGTTCATTCGAACGACAATTTGTTCGATCCATCGTTTGCATGAACAGAAACTCCTTCGCCCGGTTCAATGCTTCAACTAAACGAAGGTTGTAGGGAATATTCATTCCCTCATCCATTCAAACATTGGTTCATTCAAATGCTTGTTCAACCTGCTTGCTAGATCATTCAAACATTGGCTTGCTAGTACATATAAATGTTCATTCATTTGTCCACCCAAACCTTTATTCTCCATCTTGTTGCCAATTGCATACTCCCTTGTTATGCATCCTCCACATCGCTGGCCATTTCATACTCCCTTACTTTGCATTCTTCACGTGTGGAGCCTTTGTTTCAATCATCATGGACCCTGTGCCATTGTTTCAACGAGTTGCTTGTGGTTGCTCAATTCCATGGCCAAGTAGGAATAGATTTTGTGCAAACTCTTCTCATGACCAATACAACTTGTTGCACGCCTTGCTTTATTGTAGTTTTCTAGTAGTGAATTAGTGTTACTATGTGATTGCCATATGAGTGTTATTTTATCAAACATACTAACAATCTCAATATTAACAAGGTTTAGTATTTTGATGAGACATTGTTTATGATACCAATCCTTGTTACCCTTAACTAGATACTCAAGAAAAATTTTGTATTCATATATGTAACCATGTTTACTGCATAAGAGATCCTCCCGTTGCTATCATTTGTAGCCGAACTTATAACCTTCACCATTTGAAATTTGCTATCATTTGTGACCGAACTTATAACCTTCACCATTTGAAATTAAAAATTGGGATCTAAGGTCAATTCCCTTATAACCTTGACATTATAAGGAAGTGAGGATTTTATAACCTTGACCTTATAAGGAAGTAAGGATCTAAGCATGTAATGTTGGCCTTTGACCATTTCAATCCTAATGGACCCTATTGCACTGTTTTAATGAGCCTCTTGTAGTTGTTCGATTTCATGACCAAGTATGAATTGATTTTCTACAAGCTCTTTCAATGACTTTTATAGACTGTTGCATGTCATAATTTATTGTAATTTTTTTTTAGGTAGTGGACTAGTGTTACCATGTGATTTTCATATGAGTGTTATTTTATGAAACACTACTAGTGATCTCAATATTAACAAGATTTAGTATTTTGATGAGACATTGTTTATCATACCAATCTCTGTTACCTTTAACTAGTTAATCAATCTAAGTTTTGTATTTGTTAGAATTGCAAATGTGGAAAAAAAAAATCACATATGATAATTAACAATCACACAGATAAGAAACACAGGCAGTTCACCCAAATGGACTACGTCCACCAAGCATAGGCATCGATTGTCTTATTATTCAGATTATGGAGATTACAACATACTTGCAATTTCTCTCTCTCTCTCTCTCTCTCTCTCTCTCTCTCTCTCTGGGCTTACATGTATTTATACACATTTACAAGAAACGGATTATTAAATGCAATCCCTATCCATATTCTAACTTGGTCTATTTGGTTGTAACCAACGCAGAATAATAGGATCTAAATCCATCCTTAGAGGAATTCGTTGTCACCAAATCCCAACAATCTCCACCTTGACAACAATTAACCTGATACCTTGATCCTTCCTTTTGTTCATCACCTTTTTTGTAAGCCAAGAGAAGCCAAGCACCACTACAGCATCTCTAATAAAATTGGTTTCATGATCTCGCGTATGTGACTTGCATGAGTTTGGATTTCTTGAGGGGTAACTCCACCTCCAACATGTCTTCCACAACTGTGTTGTGAGACATATTTAGTGATAGATCTCCCCCTATCCAAAACACCAGTAAAATGTACATTACAATTATCACAGACCATCTCAGTGTAACCATTATAGGTGACATTTTTGCTTCTCAAACGTTGAAGCACCCATTTCAATGCAACACTTGAATCTGTCACGTATCTGACAACATCATTAACATGTGAAACATTTGGTCTTAACCATTTCATCACATACAACAGAACTTCTACTGAGACATAACCTTTTCTTCTTTATAGAAAGGACCTATGCTTGAAGAAAACTTATAATGGAAAGCAAGAGGGATAAATATTGGTTTTACAATGTTCATATTGAACTCCAACCACAGCTTACCATTACCATCTCTGTATACTTCCATGCCCATAATTTGTTTTGCTGCTCCTTGATCCCTCATATGAATTGTCATGTCCACCTAAGTCATTTTCTTACTGATTTTTTCCATGCTTTGGCTTGCATCGATCATATCTTCAACAAATAACATCAAGACTGTGAATGTATTATAAACTGTATAGTCATTCCTACCCTTTGAAAAATTCTGACTCATTATGAAGGATTCAAACCTCTTGTATATTTTCTTGGGTAGCAATAGGCCATACAATGAATTATCTATCATGCAAACAAATTTACCATTGTGATCTTGAATCAACCCTTTTGGTTGTTCCATACATACTATATCTTTGTCAATGATGACCTTGTGAGAAGTAGGATCCCACACACAACATCCCTTTATACCACCATCATAACTTCCAGAGATATAAAACAAGAAGGAATTTAGAAACAAAGATTTTAAGTCTGGAAATGATTTACCGCTTACCAGTACCTGCAATTATTTCTTTCTCTTATGACCTTGATGCTTATGACATAAACAAGAAGATACATCTGTCTCTTCAAATGCTACTTTAGTACTCCCTTCCAGCTTATAAAGGTTATCAACCTTTGTTTCCTTCATCACTACTAAACTACCTTTCAACAATGTGAGTGCTCCACCTTGATTTGTATACTTATATCCACAAGAATCCAACACTCCCAATGAAATCAAATTTGATTTAAGATCAGGTACATATCTAACATTCGTTAATTCCCTAACAATACCATAGAACATCCTAATTCTAATACTGCCAACCCCAATAGATTTACATGGAATACCATTTCCCATAAACACTACACCCTCATCAACGGATTGGTAAGAAATGAACCAATTTCCATGTGAGCACATGTGGTGGGAGGCACCTGAATCTAACTGCCATTCTTCTTGATATTGTAAATTACTAGAAACAAATAAAACTTGATCAATCATACTTGAAGTTGTTACAACCAAATTTTCTTTCTTCATAGAGTTTTCCTCAGATTCCTTTCTCTTCCAGCAATCTTTCTTAATATGTCTAGTTTTCCCACAGTACCATCATTTTTCTTTACCCTTTATGTCTCTTGACTTATATTGAAAAAAAATTCTATCATTCTTCTCTTTAGTTCGACCTTTGATCAACATCGCCTCTGAAGTTGAGGTTTCTTTACTACATTTTCTCCTCATCTCCTCAACCAACAAAGCTCCCACAACAGAACCATAATCTAAAACATCTGTTGAGGTAAATCTAATAGAGGTGACTAGATTATCCCAAGACTTAAGAAACAAACACAGTTGTGTAATAGCCTTATCTTCATCTTTGAATTTAACTTCCATACTAGTCAATTGAACTATAAGAGTATTGATAGTATTTAAATGGTCAACAAGTTTTGCACCTTATTTCATCCACAAAATGTACAATTGTCTCTTCAAGTAGATTCTGCTCGTCAAGGACTTCGTCATATATAGAATTTCCAACTTGCTCCATAAGCCTGATGTTGTATCCTCTCCTACAATATTAAACATGACCTCATCCACCACAGATAAACGAATGGTACTAAGAGATTTCACATATCTTCCCATTCCTCATTCGTCATGGTTGTTGTTTTCTTTGACTTTCCTACCAATGCTTTTTGCAACCCTTGTTGCACCAGTAAATCTGGCATCTTGAGCTTCTAGAGCTCATAGTTACTTTTACCACTGAACTTTTCAACTTCAAACTTCAAAATCTGCATCTTAGCCATTAGCACAAAAAATCTCCCAATACCCATTGCTTATAAAAAGTCCTTTTAAATGTGGAGGAATTATAAATAAGGTTAAATCTGGATCCTTAATAAATAAGGTTAAATAATAACCACAAAAGGTTTAAAATAATAATAAAAAATTATATATTTCATAAAACCTTTTATATCCATTTTAATTTACATAACATCCACGTGAGATCCACCTCACATAAAAGGTATTCCTTTAAAATACTATATTTTATCCTCCGTATGCATAATCATAAAAAAGACAACCACTTAATAAACTCTATACCTTAGCTTTTTCAAAAATGCCATACGAATATTTCCTTGGGAAATCGATGCTCCTTCATAATGGGTGGGGGAGCACTAGTTTTGAAAATCAACACTCCCTGAGTGTGGATGGGGGAGCGCTAGCACTCCTTGAATGTGGATGGGGGAGCATCGACGCTCTGTGGTGTATGATACGGGTGCGCATAGTTCACAAATTTTTCAATTCTATAAGTGTGAGTGCGTTGGCGCGCCTCTAACACTGCCTGGGGAGCACCAATGAATTTCTACTCAATTTCTATCAGCAACGCCTCCTCAATTCACCTTCTTGCACCATATATCTCGATTCATGGATCTCCAACACAGTAGCTCTGATACCACTTGTTAGAATTGAAAATGCAGAAAATAGAATTCACATATGATAATTAACAATCACACATATAAGAAACACAAGGATTTCACGTCATTCACCCAAACGTTGGGCTACATCCACCAAGCATAGGCATCGGTTGTCTTATTATTCAGATTATGGAAATTAAAACAGACATGCAAGTTCTCACTCTGTCTCTCTCTCCACTCTATGGGATTTCATGTATTTATATACATTTACAAGAAATTGATTATTAAATGCAATCCCTATCCATATTCTTACTTGGTCTATTTGGTTGTAATCAATGTAGAATAATAGGATCCAAATCCATCCTTGGAGGAATTCGTTGTCACCAAATCCCAACAGTATTTACATATGTAAATGGCCTCATGTTTTGATGCATAAAAGTTTGTGATATGATCTCAATGGTTAATTATATATGTAATAGTGGTCGGTCTAATAAAGGGGCCACATGTGTAATGTGAGAATAAGTATTGTTGACCAAAAATTCGGTCAACAATACTTAGCCAACAAAGCATTGAGAGGCTCCCCCATTCCATATTGCTCACTCTGGCTGCATGTTTTAAAGTTCGTCAATCTAATGGGTCCTTAAATGACTTGATAATATATTAGGAATTTTCATTCAAGAGTATTTTAGAAATTATGACAAGTATTGTCTTAAGAATAACAAATAAGTTATATATGTTGGACAGGTTATAGGTTCATTCAAATGAAAACAAGTTCAATACAATTTTTCTATATAATTGATATGGTATTTGGACAAATAAACTAAATAATTGACATAATTATTGCGGACCTTGACCTATTGCTAAATATAACCCATTTTCCCACTCCTCCGGCTATCATATTTTGTACTCATCATTCACTTTTCAAAGATATATTTTGTCACATACCCACTATAACGTAGTAAAATTTTCATTTTTCCTTAAGGGACAGAATCCCCAAAGTCCTACAGAGGTCTAGTGCAGGCTAGTTCTTCCCTGTTCACCTCCCTGTGATCGTGGGTTAGGACCACAGGCCAAAAAAACCAGGTGCCTTTTTTTGTTTCACGACTCAGCGATACAATTGAGTCCAATCCTGAAGGTAGAATGGAGAGGGGGCTTCGGAATGAAACCCTGGCCGTAGATCTGGGCCCGTAGATTTTGGCTGTCTAGATCTACCCGTCGCTTAACGACAAAGCACTAGCTCCCTTTCTTTAGTCCCTAGTTAGATAGGACCACATACGCGCCTAAATGTAGGCACCTTTCACAACTCGCGGCCTCGCGAGTCGTGAGTCGAAGGCCCTAGAATTTTCTTCACAAATTACCAATACCCGAGATCACGAAATGGGTATAGCTTCCTTCTGTCAGCATCCTCTATGCATGACCGTCGGCTAGGCTAAACTCTAGCTCCTCTCGCTATTCGTCGCTTCGTGAGTTCAATGGGTGAACTCTCGTTCCTCCCTTATGCAATCCTCCAAGACTTGAAAGTCAGCGAGGGTTGACCTTCCCTTCGCATTTCTCGCAACTTGCACCTTCGCGAGTTGTAGCGTCAAATCTTGGCACCTTCCCTTCACAAACATTCGAGAGGCGATATTTAATTTTCCCTCTCATGTTCTCGCTACTCGCGACTTCGTAAGTCCAAGGGTTGAGCTCTCATGCCCTTCTCCCGCGAATCCCCGAGACACGAGAAGTCAATGGAGCATTGACTCCCTTCTCTAGCCGATGCGTGTCCACCCTTCAATCACGTGGGCCCCACCTTGAAGTTTTTCCATGTGTTCTCTCGTACTTGACTCTCGGCACTTCACTTATTGCGACTTGGAGCACCCAACCTTTAGGCTCTTACCTTGCGAACCTCTGAGTTCGCGAGATCCCTGGATATTTTCCATGTGTCCTCTTCGGATGGACGATCCTGATCGTCTCGTGGCTTCGCAACTCGTGACTTGGAACATCCAACCTTTGGGCTCTTACCTTGCGAACCTCCGATTTCGCGAGATCCCTGAATCTCTACCACGTGTCCTCCTCGGATGGATGATCCTGATCCTCTCGTGGCTTCGCCACTCACGACTTGGAGCATCCAACCTTTGGGATTTTACCTTGCAAACCTTCGAGTTCACGAGATCCCTGGATCTTTGCCACCTATCCTCCTCGGATGGACGGATCAGATTCTGTTGCCCCTATTCACGAGGGCTTAACCCTCATCTATCTCCCTATAGATCTAATGACTATCCATTTTTCTATCTAAGATCTGATGGTTCAGATCGGTCTCGATGTCGTGCCCTTTCCCACTGCTCCTTGGATGTGGAAAAACCAACGATCCAGATGTTCTCATGGACCCTGGGGGTCTACGATTTTGATTTCCTCGCTATTCACAAAGATAGAGGAAAAAGGGTTCAGGCAATTCATGCCCTCGTTTATTCCTTCGAATTAACGGTCGTGAATGACCGTAGATTCCATGACAAGATCTCATCCGTTGATCAATACGTATCCCTACGCTTCTACTTCGGGATTTTAAGAGGGTATTTCCTCTTTGTATAGGGTTGTTAATACTTGCACATTCAAGTCCTTTTTCCAGGTTCTTGGTAAACCTTTCCAAGGAGGGAATCTCTGTGAAGAGGTCTATTCTAGGGCATTCCTGGATATAGATAAGGGGAAACAAATTCCCTAGAACGGACTGGAAGTCTGACTTGGTTCAACTTATGCATAATTAGACTCATTTATCAACATAAGCCATGCATGTTTTTTCTGTTATAAGCATATACAACTACTAGTATTGATCAAAAATACCACACAGACCTTCTTATAATGAAAACATTCACAGTTTCACAGCTTCTGAGTATAATTATAAGAATACATATATTTCTAGATGCCAGAGGAAAAACACTTATCAGAAATAACACCAGGGTTAAGCAACTACTGAGAGGGGTGCTCATTTCCACCCAACCATAGGCTTAGTGACTCCCAACGGATGTACCACTAGCCACCCCCGAGCTGAGACCATGATGCTGTGAGACTGCGTCTCTGTTTTCCAGTGACCAGGAGCAAAGGTTGCAATCCTTCCTCTCTACTATCACTCACTCTGCGTGTTTTTTCCAGAGTTCTCCCCTCACGTCTACCCCTAATCGCTTCTACCCCATGCCTTACCCTCTTGTGAGGTTGCATGTGGCACGATTACCCTCGTGCTAGTCAGGCCTGATAGCTCTACGGATGGGCGGTTCACCTCCCATCCCTCATTAAACCATCTACCTACCAGCCTGCGAGACATTTAATTCAGGGCCAGCGAGCCACTTTTGGTTCTCTGGGCCAGTGGAGTCCAAATACGGTATTAATTCTCAGTGGAAGTTAACGCCACCTTTCCAGGTGCCTTCCACCGCCATCATGGTCTCTTTTTCTACGCATCCCCTCTCAGCAGTCCTGCAATAAAATTCATAATGTTATTCACATTCATTGACCTTTTCCTCAAGGTCCAATTACATCACATATCTACATTTATGAGTTTTCCATAGTTCTTGGCCAGTCCAATTATTTTTACAAACTAGGGAAAACAAGGTGTTACAATTCCCTCCCCCTTAAAAAGGAACATCATCCTCGGTGTTCTTATCTATTAACATGAATTGCATGTACAGAAGTAAACAAAATCATATATGCCTGTCTCATGGCATCCACCATTTCCCATGTAGCCTCATCTGGGCCAAAATGTTTCCACTGCACCTTGACCTATGCAATGGTTCGGTTCCAGAGCGGGGTTTCCTTTCTATCTAGTATGCATTGGGGTTCTGGTAGAAATTCTCCCTCGGGTTCCACCTGGATCACAGACCAGTCAATTATATGATTAGCATCGTGTACATATTTCTTCAGTAATGAAACATGAAAAACATTATGTGCTATTACTGTGGGAGGAAGTGCTAGCCGATAGGCTACAGGTCCCACTTTATCTAGAACCTCAAAGGGTCCACAATATTGGGGTGCCAACTTGGCACAAGCTCCCATTTTCAGGGAACTCCTTCTGGGCTTAATTATGATATATACACGGTCTCCCATTTTGAACTCTCTTGGAGTTCTCTTTTGATCAACATAACTTTTCTGTCGGTTCTGAGGGATCTTCAGATTTTGTTTTATTTGAGTCACTTGCTATTCCATTTCTTTCAACATGTCAGGTCCAAAAGAAATCCTATTTACAGGATTACTCCAGCTGACTAGAGTATTACACGGTCTACCATAGAGGACCTCGAAGGGACTCATCTTTAAGGAGGTCTGGTAGCCATTGTTGTAGGCGAATTCTACCAATGGCAGGTAGTCTTCCCATTTCCCGGGTTGATGCATTACATGCATCCTTAACATATTCTCTAATACTTGATTCACTATTTCTGTCTGTCCATCGGTCTGAGGGTGATAGGCGGTGCTAAACAACAATTTGGTCTCTAAACCCGCCATCATTGATTTCCAAAAGTGGGAAGTAAATTTTGTGTCTCTGTCAGATATTATCTCTCTCGGCATACCGTGCAGTCGGAATATCTCTTTCATGAATATCTGGGTGATTTCTATCGCCTTACAGGTTGATTTGACAGGGATGAAATGAGCAGACTTTCTCATTTTATCCACCACCACCATAATAGCATCATTATGTTTGGTTGAAGTTGGTAATCCAGTGATAAAATCCATGGAGATGGTTTCCCATTTCCATTATGGGATGGGTAAAGGGTGTAATAGTCCTACTGGGTGTTGATGTTCTGCTTTAACCTATTGGCACTCTATGTATTCGGCCAAATATTTGGCTATGTCTTTCTTCAATCCAGGCCAATAAAATTGTTTCCGGGTGGCAATGATCATTTTCTGGTATCCTGGGTGACCAGTGTAGGGTCTTTTATGTAGTTCATCCATGATGAACCTATTCAAGTCGTCACAATTAGGAATGTACAGTCTATCTCTGTAAGTGAGCAGGTCTCCTTCGGTCATCTGATAGCCTTCATATCTTTCTCCAGCGGGTTCTTGTTGTAGGTACAGGGTCACACTTCGAATGAAGGGATCTGTTTCTTGTGCCTTTTTTACTCTGTCCTTGACATTTGTCTCGTAGGTACTCATCAGTGTCAGGTGAATTGTTCTCATGCTTCTGCTAAGGGCATCAACCACCCTATTCTCTTTCCCTTTAATGTGTTTGATTTCAAAATAAAATTCACTAAGAAGGGCCATCCATCTGGCTTTTCTAGCATTAAGCTTTGGTTGATCAAACAAATACCGTAATCCACAATGATCTATCATAAGCACAAATTTCCTTCCCAAGAGGTAATGCCTCCACATTTTTAAGGCGTGCACTATGGCAGCCAGTTATAGATCATGAGTCACATAATTGACCTCGTGTTCATTCAATTTTCTAGATTCATAACAGATCACCTTTCCTTCCTGCATAAGGACTCCTCCAAGCCCTTCCTTACAGGCATCCGTGCACACAAGGAAGTCAGCTTCTAGGTCAGTGATTTTCAACACAGGTGCATGGGTTAGTAGATGTTTCAAGGTTTGAAATATTTCTTCACATTGTTGTGTCCACGGGAATTTTTCCCCTTCTTCTAGAGGGCAGTGATTGGACAACCAATCTTGGAGAATCCTTTTATAAATCTCCTATAGTATCCCGCTAATCCCATAAAGGATCTGACGTCTGAGACATCCTTTGGGGTAGGCCATTCCATAATAGACCTGATCTTGTCAGGATCTATTGCTACCCCTTCCTCGGACAGAACATGTCCCAAGTAATGTATTTTCTTATAAAAGAAGTCACATTTGTTGAATTTAGCATAGAGTTTATGCTCTCTTAGCACTTGCATCACAAGTCTAAGGTGCTCTTCATGTTCTTCTCTATTCTTAGAGTATATTAATATGTCATCAATGAAAACTAGTACAAATTTATCTAAAAATTTACTGAGTACATTGTTCATTAAGCACATGAAAGTGGCAGGGGCATTGGTTAACCCAAATGTCACTACTACAAACTCATAGTGACCATACTGTGTCTGGAAGGCGGTTTTATGGATGTCTTCACCCTTGATTCAAACTTGATGGTACCCCGACCTCAAGTCAATCTTTGAGAAAATAGACACACCTCCCAATTGATCGAATAGATCATCGATCCTGGGCAAGGGGTACTTGTTCTTTATGGTTACTTTATTGAGTTGTCTATATTCTATACACAGTCTAAGGGTGCCATCCTTATTTTTCACAAACAAGACTGGTGTTCCCCATGGGGACACGTTGGGTCAAATATAACCCTTATCCATCATTTCTTTCAATTGCAATTTGAGTTCCACTAACTCAGGTGTGCTCATTCGATAGGGTCTCCTAGACACTGGCACCGCTCCTGGTGCGAGCTCTATCAAGAAGTCAATGTCTCTTCTCGGAGGTAGACCCAGTACCTCTTCCGAAAACACATCTCTATATTCTCTCAGGATAGGGTGATCGTCAAGGTTTGGTTTAGCACCTTCGATTGTTTTCAACACCTGTATCGCATATAGGGGGCATCCCTTTCGGCAATACTTTCTCATTTGCAGGGCTGATATTTGTCTCACCGAGACCGGTTTTCGGATCCCTTGGAGGGTTATCCTCGTTCCTTCTTTTCTCACACATTCTAAGGTTTTGTGGTAACAATCCAATTTGGCTTTATGGGCGGCTAGCCGGTCCATACCAATCAACAGGTCGTATGATCCCAAGGGTAATACATTAAGGTTTGCTTGGGTGGGGAATTCACCCAACATTAAATGGCAGGCTGGTATGACCTCTACTACCTTTTTTTTTGTGCTAGTGGCTAACTATACCAGCCATGGCTTGGTTTGCTTCTATGGCTATAGTTTACACTTATCAACAGCTCTAGGGGCTATATAACTCAAATTTGAACCAGGATCAATCAAAACAGACACCATATGGTTGAAAATCATACCTTCTATTTCCACCACTGAAGCTTGGTGGTCAGCTTGGTTATTATCCAAGGCTGCATAGATCTGCGGCACACTCCTTTCCACATCATTGACTGTGGTAGCTTCCTGAATGTTATAAATTTTTTGATTGTTCTATTGTCGGTGTGGACAGTCTCTCAGGAGATGCTCTTCTCCGCAACCCCAGCATTTCAGAGGTTCTCTCTTTGGGTTATCAGTCTTCACTGGTATAGGTCCAGAAGTTTTATTTCCATCTGATGATGGAAAGTTCTATTGGAGTACACTCCGGGCTGGATAGTTCATTTTAGGGTTCTTCTTGTAGTTTTTAAATCCTGAGAATTTCATCCCCTTTTTCTAAAATGTAGAACCACTCTTTTGTTTCCAGTTTTCACGAGACTCTACCCAATGTCCATATTGTTCATGACAATATGTTGCATTTTGAATAATGTCTTCTAAGGTCTTTGGCTCGTCGAATTTGATTCGGTTCTGGTATTCCTTGGGTAGCCCACTGATGAAGCGTTGTGCCTTCTCCTTCTCTTCTTTGATGTAGGGTACATATCTCAATAAGTCGAGGAATTTATTGACATATTCCTCTATAGTGAGTTGCCCCAGTTTGAGTTCATAAAACTCTTTAGCCTTCTCGTCGAAATATCTTTCCGGCAAATACTTCTTCCGGAAGTACTTTTCAAATTGTTTCCAAGACAGGTCCTCCTCACGGACCCCTTTCATATTCTTAAGATCTTCCCACCAGATGGAAGTCTTTCCATTCAGATTGAAAGTGGCCACTCGGGCCTTCAAATTCTCTAAAAAATCATGGACTCTGAAATATTTCTTCACTCCAAGTAGCCAGGCCTCGGCTTCCTCTCCCTTCTTTATCTCACCATCGAAGGAGGGAGGTTTGGCCTTTCTAAATTCCTCAAATTTATGACCCTTGGAAGTCTTTTTCTTCTTTTGTTTTCTTCAAGAATAGGAACTAGTCCTGCTGCTTGAAGAGCCTTCTGAATCGCAAGCTTCCTTCTCAGTGGAGTCGTCTAGCACTAGTCCTTTACTTCTGGGGTGGACCTTTCTTGATGTGCTTCTCTCAATATGGCCACTGACACGACCATGATTCTGCATCTCAGGTTCATGCTGCATTTGTCACTGTAGGTCAGATAAGCTCTGCAGTAGAACTGCTTTAATTTCGGTTTGCTTTTCTTGTTCTTTCATCATCCTTTCATTGTTGGCCTTGCAGCTTTGCAATTCAGCCATGAGACTTCTCACAGTCTCGGCTAGGTCCGAAGGGGTTCCTATTGCTCTTCTTTCATCAGAATCTTCATCTCTGTTGTGGGAGCCTTCTCCCACCCCTTGGTGAGTCACCATACACTGCGTCTGTAGATTCTTGTGGTTGATCGTCCACTTGAGTGAAAAGAAAAATGTTGGTTATTAGTCAAGAGTTAAATACATTTTTATAATTTGTGCATAAATTTATAACTCTTTCACATGCATACACAGTCGAGTTCTCATTTTCCAAGTTTTTAATCCTAAACAAGAGAGTTAAGTTAGGGGGTTACTCCTTGTAGGGGTGCTTTGAACGGAGCTTATGCGCAACTCGTTCATGAGCCCAATCAGGCCGAGTGTTGTAACCATGCTCTGATACCAATTTGTCACATACCCACTATAACATAGTAAAATTTTTGTTTTTCCTCAAGGGACAAAATCCCCGAAGTCCTACAGGGGTCTAGTGCAGGCTAGTTCTTCCCTGTTCACCTCCCTATGATCGTGGGTTAGGACCACAGGCCAAACAAACCAAGTGCTTTTCGTGTTTCGTGACTTAGCGATACAATTGAGTCCAATCCTGAAGGTAGAATGGCAAGGGGGCTTCAGAATGAAACCCTGGCCGTAGATATGGGTGCGTAGATTTTGGTCGTCCAAATCTACCCACCGCTTAACGACAAAGCACTAGCTCCCTTTCTTTAGTCCCTAGTTCAATAGGATGACATACGCGCCTAAATGCAGGCGCCTTTCACAACTCGCAGCCTCGTGAGTCGTGAGTCGAAGGCCCTCGAATTTTCTTCATGTTGACGGGCGAAATTGATCGTCCGTCAACTGAGAGAGTGGAATTGGTCTGGGGTTGTCTAATAACCCAATTCGTTTGGAATGAACCACCCTGATGGGTTTAACGGCTCCGTTGGCCGCTCTAAGATCCTAAGAAAACCAAAGAGAAAACTAATCTAAACTAACTAATCTAACTAAAACAAATAAAACTAACTAAAACTAAATACAAGAAACTAAACTAACTAAAAACAACTAATACACTAATCTAATTAAAACAAACTACTAAAACTAAATACAAATTACACTAACTATTCTACTAATTACTATTACACTAATTCTATTAAATAACCGTCTAGCTACTAGTTATAAATACAACTTATTCACAAATATACAATATACACAACTGGCAGATTTAAATAAAACCTGTAAAACTCTTATGCTTTCTTTCCTAAGACAATCAGAGATATTTTTGATTTTTTGATTTTATGAATAAGAAATAAAACTAATGAAATTAAACGATCTAATATATTTACTGAAATTAAACAATCTAATATACTAATTCTATCTAAACTAATAAAAACAATAAACAAACAAGCGACTAACTGACCTGGAAGCGCTCCTAATTTGTCCTG
>JZKD02S2065218.1:420198-431941 GCA_000966675.3 Picea glauca
GACTATCTGACAGTGGAGCAGAACTTAGAGGGTCTGATGGTCGATGTTCCAGATATGCCTCTGGAGGAGATCCCACGATGCGATCAGCATCACACCGTAGGAGTCTCTGCCTCTATGGGTTGCTTTCTCCGCAGAGTGGCTAGGACATTAGTGTGCTATCGTGAACATCATTGATGTCACTATGTAGAAGCCATGGGCTTCAGTTTTGATATTTTGGTCTTCGGACACATTTTGTAAAAAAAAACTTTGATCGTTATATATACATGGGTTCTACCGGCTTACTTTACATTGTGTACATTTTAATGTGTTTGACTTTATAAGTGATTTAAATGCCTGTCCAATACAAACTTAGCTAAAGCATCTGTCAATGTATTAAGACTTCTCGGAATGTGTTGATATTCAATATAATCAAAATGTCGTTCCAAGAGGCGAATCCGCAAATATACCCTTAATAACGTAGGACTTCGAATAGAATATACATTACTGAGTTGTAATACTACCAACTGCGAGTCAAGTTGAATCACCAAATGGCGAATTCCAAAAGAAATAGCATCAACCAGTAATTCAACCACGGCGCTATACTCTGCAATGTTTTTGGTTGCTCGGCCAAGACATATACCTCGTAGAGATATGAGTTCGTTTGTCGGGGCATAGATTGCCCATGCAGCGGAATCTGGATTCCGAGTACTACGGCTAGCACCGTCGACGAAGCCAATATAAGGTAGTGAATACTCCAACATCTGGCAATCAAACACAACGTCACGTAAGGGCAGAGACCAGATAACGTCAAAAGAAAAACTAAAGTAACACACACTCAATATGATACATAAAATACAAGTACTCGTGCACAAATGACTCATGCATAGTACTTCTTCAAGTACAACCCATTCCCGGGTTCACTCAAAGGTACCCCATCATAATCCACTAGCTCATACGCTCCTTTTTCCAAGACATTTCTAACAATATAAGGCCCACACCACATTGGTTCGAATTTCCCAGCTCCTAAGACATATTTATCTTGTTCATACAAAAGAACAAGATCTCCTTCAGAGAAGACACGAGGTTTGACATGCTTGTCATACTGTGCTTTAACACGTTTCTTCTGGGCTTCTATTACAAGAGTAGCGTCACAGCGAGTCTCGTCTAATCGCATCAAATACAACAGACGTTCCTCTTCGGAAGAAGTACTAGGTAAGGGCTCTATAGCTAACTTCAAAGACGGTATTTCAAATTCTATTGGCAAAATGGCTTCCATGCCATAAACTAATCGAAAAGGCGTGAATCCCGTGGCAGACTTAACAGATGTCCGATATACCCACAATGCCAAAAATAACATTGTGTGCCAGCTGGTTTTATGGATTTCTATCATCCATCGAATCATAGTTATAAGAACCTTATTGATGGCTTCAACCTGGCCATTGGCCTGTGGATAATAGGGTGTTGAGCTATCATGACGAAGGCCCAACTTCTCTGTAAGTTCAGACATCATATTATTTCTAAAATGACTACCGTGATCGGTAATGATAGCCCGAGGAACACCAAAATGAGTGATGACATGTTTGAAAAGGAATAAGGCTGCAATCTTCCCAGTATTGTCGAATGTTGGCATCGCCTCGGCCCACTTTGTGAAATAATCAACAGCTACAATAATGTAACCATGCTCCCCGACTGAGTGAGGGTGACATGTCATGAAATCAATGCCTCATTTAGCAAAAGGACCTACTGAGACTACAGGATGAAGGGGAGTAGGATGCGACCGAATATTCTAATTATAGGTCTGGCAGGCATGACACTTCTGAACAGCAGTAATGCAGTCCTTAAAAAACGAGGGCCAAAAGTATCCTGCACGCAAGATTTTCTGGGTAGTAGTATACCCAGACATATGACCACCACATACTCCTGAATGGCAGTCATTCAAATCTTTCTCAGCTTTGTCAAAAGTCAAACAACGCCGAAAGACAGAATCAATGCCTCAACGGTAAAGAGTATCGTTGAGGATGATATAATGACGTGCTTGATAACGTACACGACGTCGTTCATTACTGGACAAAGCAGGTCAAAAAGTTTGAGTTTGGAGATATATAATGATATCTCCGTACCAAATATCGTCAGTACTGATAAGGAAAAGTGACTCGTCAGGTAATGAATCAACTGCTACCTTTTCCGTGGCAGTGTGGGGAAAATCACAAATTAACTCAGCGAAAACTAGAGATTTCTTCGACGTGGCACGATTGAATTCCAAATCGAACTCCTGGAGAATAAAAATCCATTTGGAGTACTTGCCCCCCAGAAATTGACGTGTCAATATGTGTTGCATGGGGTTACAGTGTGAAATCACTGTAGTCTTCCTGGAGAGAATATAATGACGAAAACGTTGAACTGCTTAGACAGCAGCCAAGGCCAACTTCTCAACATGTTGGTACTTGATTTCCGTGGATGATAAACTTCTACTCAAGTAATAGATAACATGTTCATCGTGGTTATCATCCTCTTAAATGAGGACCATGCCGATAGTATACTCAGACGCAACTAGATAAAGAAAGTAATCTCGACTATAATCCGGAGGAAAAAGAAGAGGAGCTTTTGTGAGGGATAACTTTAAGGCTTCAAAAGCGTTGTTAGCAACCTTATCCCAGACAAACTCTTAACCTTTCTTTAGAAGACGTGTGAAACCGCGAGTAATCTCGACGTAATTTGGGATGAAACGACGAAGAAATTCTTCTAACTAGCGCAAAGAAGAAGGAGGAGGGATATTAAGAATCGCCTCAACCTTGATAGGATCAACCCGGATCCCATGGTGTGAAACAATGAAATCGAAGAGACGTCTAGATTCTACACAAAAAACACACTTATGAGGATTCAGGCGAATGCGATAGAAGCGACAACGAACAAAAATTGCTCGGAGATGAGCAGGGTGATCGACTCGACGTAAAGAATGAGCCGGTAAATCGTCCAAATAAGGTTGAAAAATATGCTTAATATTGTGAAATGCGTAAGACATATCACGTTGGAACGTAGCACCTGTGTTCTTTAGACCGAAGGGAAGTTTCCTGTAGGCAAAAGTACCCCAAGAACAAATAAAAGTCATTTTATGTTGGTCCTCAGGAGCGATATTGATTTGATTATAGCCAGAAAATCCATCCATGAGGGAAAAGATTTCACTGCTGGCACAGTCATCGACGATCTCGTCAACGAAAGGGGTTGGAAAATTGTCCTTTGGACAAGCTTTGTTGATATCCCGATAATCCACATGCAGTGAATATGCTTATGAGCATGTGCAAACTAGGCAATTCGTCATTTGATCATTGTGAGAATTTGAATTGCATAGATTGTGTAGAGGAGGAAAGTTGTCTGGACATGGAAATTGGCACATGCATTTGTTGATTTGTGTATGACAGTGTGAGACGATTGTATTGTACTGAGAGCTCTTGGATTAGAGTTTTGTATGAGATTTTTTCATGATTCATGATATACATAATATATGATAGTGGGGTTTTTAGCTTTACGCTTTCCCAGTAAAAATTCTATGTTATGTGTTATTGATATTTCACTTTGTGATTGTGGTTTTGATCATGGTTTAATTTTCCACAAGAATAATAGTAGAAGAGATTATGTATTTAATAGTGGCGTAAATTGTTAAATCAGGAGAATCGCAGGAATACATTAAGTGCATTGAAATTTCTACATGGTATCAGAGCCACGGAGGCCATGGAGCTACAGAAGTGAGGTGTGAACATGATTTCATTCTCGTAGGTCCCATCTCTAGCAAGGTGAAAACCCTAGTATTAATAACTACCATCATTTTCAGGAATAGTAATTCTCGCACCCTAGACAAAGGCAGGGTGCGAACTTCATTGGCATTCTAACAGGCTACAGTGAATCAAGGTTGGAACTTCATTGGCATTCTCGCAGGATACAATGGAGCAGGGTACGAACTTCCCAGGCAAGTTAGCAGGATACACATAGGCAGGGTGCAAAATTCCCTCAGGCTACTCTCAGGTGGGGTGTGAACCTCCTAGGGAAGAGGGATTGCAGGAGTTGAGTTTTGGGTTGGATAACATTTGAATTTGCAAGATTTTCTTGGTGCGACACTTGATTCAAGATTGAAAATGTCTTTCAATGGCTTGAGGTTGGAGTATGCACTCGAGGGAAGCTCTAACTATATTTCTTGGAAGGACAAGAAGGAAGCAATACTTGAAGACAATGGCTTGAAGGGTTACATTGGCAACGATGTTCCTAAGTCGGATGCGACAGATACTGCAAATCTTGATGCATGGAAAAAGAAAGTGGAGAAGGCGAGGAGGATTCTGTTGGAAGGAGTACGAGACCACATTGTCTCAAGTCTCCATGGGAAAACCACACCATATGCAATGTGGAAGGTTTTGATAGCTCTGTTCCAAAACAGTAGCGACCATAGGAAATTGGTGCTCAAAGATAAAATCAGGAAGATCAATATGGAGAAGGGTGACACCATTCCAAAATATCTCACGAAGTTTGTCCAATGTCGGGATGAGCTTGGAAGTGTGGGAATAACAGTCGTTGTTGATGATTTGGTGAGCTTTGTGATCTTAGGTCTTCCCAACAGTTGGCACAGTTATCAAGACTTTGTCAATGGAAGGGAAAAATTGTCGGATTGGGAACGACTATGGTCAGATCTAGTGGAAGAGGAGTTTAGGCGGAACACCAGAGATGGATATTCATCAAAGTGTTATGATGAAGAGGATTGTTCTTTGACTGCCAAGGCAAGGAAAGGGAAAGGGAAGAAATTCCAATCAAAATCCGAGTCTAAAGTCAAGAAACTGGATTTGTCCAAAGTGAAGTGTTTTCACAGTCACGAACATGGGCATCTCACTACTAACTGTCCACAGAAGAAGAAGAACAAGAAGGTTGTTGGATCTACAACTGGTGAGGTTCTTGTCTCACAATTTGATCTTGATTTTTCTTTGATCGCATGCATGGCTTCAAATGCATTGAGATCGATGTGGTATTTGGATAGTGGCGCTTCCTTCCACATGATGGGAGATAAAGAGTCTTTCATTGAGTTGGAGGAGAAAGATCTCAGAATGCATATAGAGATGGACGACGATGGATGATACAGTGCAACTGGTATTGGTACCATTACCTTTCAGAGGGATTCAAGTAAACCATTTCAATTGAAAAATGTTATGCATGTTCTAGGTCTAAAGAAAAACTTGGTCTCAGTCGCAATGTTGGAGGATAGAGGCTATGATGTTGTTTTTAGAAGTGGTAAAGCCTACTTGCGACATAAAGCAATGGGTCAAGTCAAGAAGATAGGGATTTGAGTTAATAATCTCTACATGTTGGAGGTAGATGGCTGCAATGCCATGATAGGCAAGGAAAAAAAAGTGGTGATCTAGGATGAGGGAGAATTATGGCACAGGATATTGGGCCATCTTCATCATGGAGCCTTAAAGATCATGCAACAAATATCTATTGGACTTCCAATGGGAACACTTGCTCAGTCAGATCAGTGCAAGGGGTGCACCCTAGGGAAGTATGTAAAGTCCACCTTTCATGAAAAGGAGAACCGTGCTTCGGTGATCCTGGAGAGAATTTACATGGACATGTGTGGACCATTCTTGGTTGCTTCAACAACAAAACATAGGTATTATGTTATTTTTGTTGATGACTTTTCTCGTAAATGTTAGATATTCTTCATGCGGAAGAAGGATCAAACATTCTCAAAGTTTTGTGAGTTTAAATCATTGGTGGAGAAAGAGTCGGGGAAGTAGGTGAAGGCTCTAAGGAGCGATAATGGTGGAGAATACATCTCTAATGAATTCAAAGACTTCTGCAGTAGAGAAGGAATTCGAAGAGAACTCATAGCGCCTCATAACCCACAACAAAATGGTGTCATGGAGAGAAAGAACATAACGATTGTGGGTGTAGCATGACCGATCTTGCATGATCAGGGCCTACCAATGCATTTGTGGGTAGAAGCATGCAATACTGTGGTTTATGTGCAAAACCATTGTCCTCATAGAGTAATTGGCATGAGTACACCTAAGGAAGCTTTTACTGGTAAGAAACTTGATGTTTCACATTTTAATATTTTTGGCTCATCTGTTTTTGTGCATGTGAACAATGATGCCAGAAAGAAGATGGAACCGACTGTTGAAGTTGGGATATTTGTGGGGTACACAGAAACGCCCCATAATTATCGTGTGTATTTTCCAAATAGTAAGATGACTGTTATGCGACGGGATATAAAATTCGATGAGGGGAAATCCATACGGCTGTCGCTTGAGAGGGAGCTAGACTTACATGTAGAAGAGGAACTGTTGGTTCCCAAAGATGAGTCTCAAGATGTGGATCAGCCACATGAAGAGGTTCATGGAGTGGAGGAAACCACTAAAGTAGATCCATCCATCAGAAATGGCAGAAAGCACACCATGACGGCTGACAGATTGAGACTAGATGCTGCACAGAATCTAGGAGCCCCTACTTCACAGCGCAGACAGAGACAGTCTCCTGATCATTTTGCTGGATACATGACTCTCATGAGAAAATGTATTGTGATTGAACCATCTTCCTTTCAGGAAGCAGTGCAGGACCCCACTTAGGTTGATGCTATGGTAGAGGAGTATGACTCCATTGTCAAAAATAGTGCATGGGATATTGTCCCAAGACTAATTGATAAATCAGTGGTAGGTTCGATATGGATCTACAAGGTAAAGAAAATTGTTGATGGGAGTGTGGAGAAATACAAGGCCAGGTTTTTGTCCTGGGGCTTCTCATAGATCAAGGGGATAGAATATGATGAGACCTTTGCACCTGTCGCAAGGTACTCTTCCATAAGATCCATCCTTTCACTCTCAGCATAGATGGGCTGGCGCATTCATCAGATGGATGTAAAAACTGTGTTCCTCAATGGGATCATTGAGGAAGAAGTGTAAATTGAGCAGCCAGAAGGTTTTGAGACCTTTGACAGAGATTCGCATGTGTGCAAACTCAAGAGAGCACTATATGGGCTGAAGCAAGCAACCCGTGCTTGGTACACTCGGATAGACATCTATTTCATCGGATTGGGCTTCACCAAAAGTGAAGCAGATGCAAACCTATACCAAATTGTGGTGGAGGGTAAGATTTTGATCATTGTGCTTTATGTTGATGATTTAATACTGATTGGTGATGAGCAGTTGATACACTCATGCAAGGAGGACCTTGCAAAGGAATTTGAGATGAAGGATTTGGGCCTTCTTCATTATTTCCTTGGATTGGAAATATGGCAGCGAGATGGTGAANTTTTTGTGTCTCAAGGAAAGTATGCAAGAGAGATACTGGGTAAGTTTCACATGGAGGGTTGCAAACCCATGGATACTCCTCTTCCAGGAAACTGGAGGAAAGAGGATGCTACTTCTGGAGAAGTAGTGTGTAGTGTCCCCAAGGCCGAGCCCCGTAGTAAACCATGTTCTGAAAGGAATTGTAATTATGATTTATAGGCTGGTGAGCCGAGTTCTTATAAGCTAGAGGCTTATGTGTTGTTAGGCCAAGGAGCCTAAGTGTTGAAGGCCAGGAGCCTGTTGTTGTATATGTAATCATGCAGAACAATTAATAAAACATAAACACCATCATGTGCAGACCGACCATGATGAATGAGTGAAGGGGGACTAAGCATCCATAGGGTGGGCAAGGAATTAGGGGTTGAAGGTGGGAAAATGGGCTAAGTGTTGAGCCTAGGGGCTAAGCCTAGGGGGCTTAAGCCTGGGAATAATATTTTAATATTATCCCAAAAGACATCTGAATTTTATGTTTTATCCTAAGTTTCTGGCAAGGGGAGAACATGCAAGGGAGACTCGTGCTGGTGGAATGCATGCAGTTTCATGGGTGACAAGTGTCAACCCTGACGCATGCAAATAAAACGGCCAGGGTGAGCCGTGACAAGGGTTCCTCCTCCATTCCACCCGACTACCTGAGCATGTAGAGAGTGTTGAACAGTACGGCCAACCCAACCTCTGCAAGAATACCGCATGTGTTATGAGAGTTGTGAACCCGTATTGTCTTTGATAGTCCGGGCACATCCTCTGTCTGACTGATCTAACCTATGCGTGGAGGCTCTGTTCTGAAGCCAAGACCCTGAACCATTCCACCATTGTTGAACCAGTGGGAAATCCTGTGTTGTTCTGAAGAGTCGGTCTCACCCTCCATTCTGAGTCATGGAGTCTATGTCGACCCCTGCAGAAGTTACCCATCATGCATTCTTATGAACCATCACTGTGAGGCCTCGAGCCATTGTTGAGCCTGTTTGAGAGGCCGTGTTTGTATTTTCAGTTGGCTATGGTAACCATGCAGAGCTGGATTGTGTGTGGCTTGATGGCCAGCGTGAGTTGTGATTGAGCTTGTGTGTGATCTCTCTCTAGGTGAGGGAGGTGGATGTTGTTGGAAGAGGTTTCTTCTAGAGAGTGTCCATCACTAGCTTCAGGCTCTGAGACTTCCTGATCCAGCCTGTTGTCGAGACCCAGAGAGGGAGGTTAGCATGGATGGACTGTGCTTGTGAAGGTGTATACTCTCGGGTGGAACAAGCATGTGGGGAATGAGGGTCTGATAGTAGTGGGCATAAGATGGCATCTTGGGAAGAATCCTTCCAGATTTTATGTGTTGTTTTCCCTGTAACCTCAGCCTAGCCTAGGATTCCTTGCCTAGGGGTGGAGATTAGTCCCAGCTCGGGGGTGACCCACTGCTGAGCTGATGAGTAGTGTGGTATAAGGCTGGGAGGTTCGTGGAAGGCATGCACTTGGTTGGTGGAATCTACCATTGTTAGAAGATAAGTATCTGATTATGCTTTAATCATGTTTTGCATGACTGTGTTGCTTATGTATCACGATTTTCGTTGTGTATATGAATTATTATGAAACGCTATGGATTGTTAATTATAGCAGTAGATAATATGTTTACTTTGAGCTTGAATGTGTTTAATTGTTGAATGCATGTGAATTATATAACATCTGTATGAGTTATTTGCAAGGTAGCATAGAGGTGTGCTACAGTTTGGTATCAGAGCCAAGGTTTTGAAACTGAGCCTAGATGGGCCAATGGAGCGGTCTTTGGACCGAGGATGCGAGGGGAAATTGGGTCTAGAAGGCCAATTTCGGACCCTGGTGTGCTCCAAAGTGTCAAGAAGTTACTTGACGATTTTTTAAGCTCAGGAGGTATAGTGGCGTTATGAAACTGCAGCCAGTATGGTATAAGTCCACAGGGAGAGAGGACTCCACGCCAGAAGTGTAGGAGATTTAGGATCTGTTCGGGAGGGAAGGTGAACCCTCATGACCATTAGATCTGGAAAGTGTGCACGGGGTTTAAATCCCTCTGGAAATTGCACAGGAGTGTGGAAATCACGATACACAAAATCCCGAATTAGTTAGGAACCGTTTGAGCCGTCATATCTCGTCTGGAAAACCCGACAGTCATTGGATCTGTCAGGAGATATCTGAGGGTTAAAATCCCAGTGAATAAGGATGAAAGCCCCGAAATAGATCTAGACCATCCGAATGATGGAGACCACATGTCGTGAGATTACCTGTTTCGGTAAATCAGGGATCGGGGATTCGGGAGTTCCATTGACAAGAACTCAGACTCTCGCCTTGATAAATTCTGACCCATAATATCGAGACGTTAGCATGTGGCTAAGTCCTGATGAACAGACGAGATTCCTTCATGGAATCTCCGGGTCTGTAACGACCATCCGATGTGAGTAAGAGATGCCAGCTTTAAGTTGGGGCACGAAATACAAAGAGGCACTACATTTATTTGAACCATGATCATGATCTGCGATCACATGGGAATGGAGAGAGAGAGAAAGAGATAGCTTGCGCTAGGCCTCCATCGGTAATTCAGGGGTTCTGATTCTGCAGAAATCAATGGAAAAGTTGATTGAGGTAGCAGGTATGATTGAGGAAGAAATCGACATTTTGGGAGATGGGAGGTGAGAAGAGGTGAACACCTTCGAAACCCGAAATCTCGAAACAATCTACACCATAGATCGTGGGAGAAGAACTTGACCATTGGATCAAGTAAGTTAGTAGACAATGAATTCATGATTTTAGAAAATGGAAGTTCAAGATGTGTGGATGCACGAAATTTCGACACCCAAAACCCCGAAATGTCGAAAGGATCTGTGTCGTACATCTGAGAAAGATCTGACCGTTAGATTTTTCTAGGAATGGATGTGGATACCTGGAGATGTACCACGTGGCAGTGGGTCGAGAAGAGAAGCTAGAGAGGTGGGACTCGATGACGTCATTAAAAAGCGACGTGGGGCCTCATGAACGTACCACATGCCATGGTGGTGAAAGGTGACAGCTGTGCTATGGGCTCGGAGAATAAAGTAATTCGTGATTTCAAGGACTCACGAGATAAGAGCATGGGAGCTCGACATTGAAACTCGCGAAGTCCCAAAGTAGCGAGAACGAGAGAATAAAAGTCAACATCACTTCTCGGGGTTTCGTGAAAAGGAGGCACTAGGGTTGGATGCCACAGCTCATGAAGGTGCGAGTAGCGAAGAGTGCTAGCACTTATCCCTAGACTACGGTCATGCGTAGCAAACGCTAGCGAGGAGGGAGCCATACCCGTGTCACATCTTGGGTATGGGTGTTTAGAGGAAATGAGTCGAGGGTCTTCGACTCATGAACTCGCAAGATCGCGAGTTGCAAAAAGGGTGACTCTAGTTACGAATATTTAACTGTTGGATCTTCGTGGACCGAAACCTGAAGTCCCGAAATCCCGAAGTGCCGAAAATGAAAGTTTTGAAAACACAAAAATTGTAGAACCGAACGAGAGCTCAGAAAACTTAATTAAATCAAAATGTCTTTCATTCTTGTTCGTATTGGCTTATAAATGTTATGGATTGTTCTGAAGGAGTAATGGGCTAACAAACTTCGAATTTAATTGCATAGCTCGTGTGCAGATTTCAATGAAGGTCCGGACTCCAGTTAACTAACGCCGAGTATGGAGTGGGGAAAGGTGATGATTGCCTCCAAAACAGGAGACGAACGGGAAGGAAAGGATGTCAATATGGGAGTGGAAGGATCGAACTCTAATGGGCATGGAAAAGAGAAGGATAAAGAAGGACACATAATGAAAATCATTGAAGGATTTCAAAGAGAGGCCAAGGATCGCCGAGCTGATAGTCGAAAGCTCATGAAAGTTAGGGATCAACAGGGTGAATTAAACTTAAAATTTTTGAAGAGCCTGGAAAGAATAGAGAAGAAACTCGAGAAGGGAAGAGACTAAAGTACGACGGAGAGTCACAGAACCCATGGGAGAAGAAGTAGGTCAAGGAGTGGTAGCCAACATCTTAGTCACTCCCAAAGACATTCTAACAGGAAGACACACAGTAGTTCAAGCCCATCCCCTACCAGAAAACATCGAAAATCTGGAAAGGAGGAATTGAAAGGGGAGATGAACAATATTAAGCCTCCAACATTCGATGGAGAACATAAGAAGGAGGAAGATGTCGAGACATGGTTGCTTGGCATGAAGAAATACTTCCAACTGCAGAATTATTCCACCCATGCAGAAGGAAGAATTGCAATGTACCAACTGAAAGGAAAAGCATCCATGTGGTGGGATCAGTTTGTGAAGGTGCAGCACATCATAGAGAAAGAGGTCACTTGGAAGGAATTTAAGAGGTATTTTGAGAAGAAATACCTGACTAAAAGATACTATGACAGAAAGATGAAGGAGTTCTTCGAACTCAAGCTAGGCAACATGACTATTGATGAGT
>JZKD02S2065230.1:24376-38168 GCA_000966675.3 Picea glauca
GTAGAAGATATAGTTTTATAGAATAATTCCAAAACTACTAGATAGGGGCAGGATGGCCTTTGGTAGATTGGGTTGCAAGGACAACTTCTTGGAAAGAGAAAATGGTACTCCAAGAAGAAGATAGAGGAAAATTTTCCTCACCTCATTCAATAAAATATTTTGGGGACCGAAATCCTACCAAAATGGGGAGGTATGATCCAAATTAGATCATTATATAATTTTTCGTCTGTCTTGGTACTTTTTTGATGCAAAAGTTGGAGGAATTGGCTTGTAGGGCCCTATTGCAGGGGCTAGTCGACTCTGTCGACTAGACTAGATAGTCTACTAGGTCATACATGTAATTCGATCAATTGTCTAGTCAAGTATGTAATTCGGTCGATCACCCCAGTCAGGTCAATTGATCAGGGCAATTAGGAAGTTGCAACTTCCTGGTAAATGAATGTACAAGTATAAATAGGTGGCTATGTAATAGAGAAAAAAAGGTTGTTGTATCATAATAGAAAGTGCATATTGTTGATCTCTCTAATACTTTTTGTATTCTTCTATCTACGTTTATGTGTGTTCTTGTATATTAGTGCATTGTGTATATAGCGTTATGTGAAGAACTACTAATAACATTTGCATGGATTCCTCTAGATTACAACATTGGTTCCATTACTGGTTGTTTTGAACTTGGGCATGTAAAAAAATTCACACATAGATGTTGAGCTCGAAAGAAATACATGAGTGGTGGGAGTGTAAGATTAAAAACTATATAAAGAATTATGCAAAGAGAAACTGATTGAATCTGTTCGAAGCACAAGCATAATTCTTCACAGAAACTCACAAGCAATTCCTTGAAGATATTCCAGAACCATTATTCAAGTACATCAATTGACCTTCTAATGCATAAACTTACTTAGGATAAGTAGTTGATGCTAAAAATCATCAATGGAGGTCTAAAAAACCTACACGAGTGGGTTGAGATAATTTCTCTGGATTATATTGAAGAACAAGTAATTGAAGAAAAAAAATCAGTCGACATAGTTAAAGACAAATTTTACCCTTATCTTCATGAAATTTTCCTTTGTATTGCACCTTCTCTACTACATAAATTCTTGTTAGAAAGAGGAGTTGGGCATATCTTCGAATACCAACCTCTTCTCAACACACCACCGCGAAATTCAAACTAGGAGAGGAATCAAAGAAAGTGGGAAGATTTTCTAGAAGTCGACTGCAAAGACACACGAGGAGCATGGGATTTCTTCCTAGAGATCAAATGATCATGGAAAATTTGGCTAACATTGTCGAATTTGAGTAAGTCAGGCCGACAATGGGGGAGTTCAATGTTAGCAATTAGATCACAGAGCAATAAAATAATGCGGAAATAAAACATAGAAGAGCATAATACAAACAAAGACACAGATATATGTGGTTCACCCAATATGGTCTACATCCAAAGAGAAATTTCTAGGTCCTTCCTTTATTATTATCCATCAAATGAAGGGATACAACCTACAACACACCTATTGTAACTTCCTCTTATTTCTCTCACAGACTCCTCTCTCAGAATACAATATTCATTATCATACATAGCCACAATACAATGCCCTCATATAAAAAATGGGTTTCCTTCTTAGAAGAAAAACCTAACATAACTTCTACCGTTCGATCTACGAACTTATAATGAACGGTTCATATTGACTACGAAATTACAATATTTTACAAGGAAATTCTCCCAAAATTTTCCTCGGGGAGCTTCACACGCGAACCCTCAAATGGGGTCCCACTGGTCCCCATGCCCCCCAGCCGAGAGGGGTGAGAGCCCCCCCATACCCCCTTCATTCATGGTCTAGGCCCCGAATCCTCAAAAAAAAGAGGGTAGGAATACCTGCATATGAAGAAGGAAGATAATCAGGCACCAAAACCAACATTGATGATTCGTGAGATGCCATAGTCAGAGCCAACCACACTGGAGAGAATAATGCTAGAAGCAATAAGTAAGAGAACTGAAAGAGGAAATATGATAGAATCAAAGAAGAAGACTACATGTCGAATGAAATTCATAAACCCTCACCTAACATTAGAAAAATGGAGCGGGACATAGACATGTGTGGGGATATCCACATTTGGAGTTTCAAGAATATTCTAGAATGTCCAAAAACTTAACTAATTGGGGTTGAGACATGCAAAATCCCTAACCCTAGATGAATATTAGGCTATGTTAACTATTGGATGCTAGGAGGAGAAATGGTTCCATTCTTTAGCATTGTAATTATTCCATAATTGAGTAGAGAATCTAAGAGTGGTATTTTGAAAGCAAAGCAGAGGAGGTAGGAGATTCTATAACATGAGTGTTGAAATATTGTAACTTCGAAGAATATTCTAATTATATTCGAGTTATTATCTTATAGATCAAATCCCCTTTTGTGGATTGATCATGTCGGGTCTTATCTAAGACCAAATTCTCTTTTGTGGATTGGTCAAACCATATTTATATGGTGGTATTTGTAAAGTCCACCCCTAGGGTTTAGAAAGTGGCTTTAACCACTCTTGGAAGAAGTTGGCCCTACTAAGTGAAGAGACGTAACTCTAGTGCCTTTTCAAATAGTATTTATATGTGAGGATAGTGCCTCACTTATTCATTCACTCACTCACTCATCCAATGTGCATATTTTGAAGGAAGTTGCAGTTGCAGGAGGAAGGAGAAGAGAGGCACATGCTTAGTGTTGGTTTATATTTGGTGTTTTGGTCTTAAGTCTTGGCATTGTATTGGAAATCTATTGTTGAGGAATTATTTTTGGGTTTTCTCCCCCATGAAGGTTTCCAAGGATAAAAGGTTGTGTACCTTGTGATTGTGTTTCTTTCAATGATCCTCCTTATATTGTTGTTTTAGAAATGCATTTAATGCTCATGTAATTTATAAATAACCTAATAACAACATTAAATCTTAACATGGTATCATATCTTGAATGCATAGAGCACCTTTCACTGGGTATCTAAAAACGTCACTATTGTCGTACAAGAAAAATAAGGATTTTTACAGAAGAGGAATTTTTTTACCAAAACCTATCTAGGGAAGTGCACCCTACCCTAGCACATCCTTTGGCAGTTTGAGTGCACCTTTTTAGTGGCCAAATTATTTAGAAATACAAACCCTATTTTTGGTCGGTACTAGAAAACTAGAAAACTAGGAAATCGGAACCAGTACCAGTCCATAATGGTGCAGGTCAAGTTTCAAGGGGTAAAACTTGAAATTTTCTGAAACAATCAGCTCCAAGAAACTTTCCTCAACCCAACGCATCTAGTCCCTAGATCATAATTCAAAAAATTGAAGTTTGAGAAATTAAGGTTTTCTCATAAAACCCAAAGTTGATGTTGCAGTTGCAACACCAGTTGCAGTGTCAGTTCCTTCATGCTAGTTGCAACACCAGTTGCAGTGCCAGCAACAACTGCAACACTAGTTGCAATGAAAGTTTTTGTGAAGTGTTGGGATTGTTGCTTAATTGTCCTAGTGTGCCTTACCCTAGCAAGATATTGTCAGAGGTATGTACTTACGTGTGTTTAAAATGTGTTATTATTCTAAAGGGTATTTGCAGGAAAAAATGATCTTTTGACAATCATGGATCTAGAAGGATATCAGATCCAACACATTCAGAGAAATAATGTACCCCGGGTTTGATCATTTTGATATGCATCTATTTTTTATGACATTATTTTGACCTTGTGAACATATAGGTTTTATGTTGAAGCTATGACCATCATACTAACCATTGGTCAAAATTAAAATCAAGGTATTACATTGATTAAAGTTGATATTATAAAGTTTATTCTCTAACTTAGATTTCTGTCAAGAAATCATATTATCTTAGTACAGAGCACATGTTGAAGAGAATACTTATCATCTTGAGTGAAGGAGACTAGGAAGAAAAACAACAACACTCATTATCGAGGACAAGACTCCAGGTTCGAGGTTTGATTGATTAAGTTGATAAGATTCAAATTTTCACATGTCAAGTTTGATAACTACCTCATAGTTGAGATAGAAATATTTTAAAAGTTTTATACTTGGTAGCATGTGAGCATTATTGAGATAAATTCTTATTGTAATCACTTACCAGATATAACTAACATCTCCTCTAGGAGAAACTTCTTGTTTTGGTCCCAGGTTACCATGAAGGGATGATTGATAACAACAATATAAGAGTGTTGCTCACATTATTATTGTACTTCTTACTCTTTACCCTTGTTTCAAGAAGGTCACAAGTGATAGCTATAAAGGAGATATTGTGATGATTGTTCTCACTATTGTTTTATTATTAGTATAAAGCATATTATCCATGTCTGTTGTTTCTCCCTTGTTGTTCTTGTTCCGGGCAGGTCATAGTTGATACCCCTGAGAAATCTATAGTGACGGTTGTAGGAGGCAACATATTAGATGTGACATGGAAAAGACTATCCAATTTGGATACATGAACAAATACATCCATGTACCAAAGAAGATGAAGAAAAGGCTACTTTTGTGATACAAAGTATCTCATATGGAGATTGATTGTAAGGATCAGAAGGCTCCAAAGATGATCGACCATTAAAATAGAACTCACAGTAGACTTGGTCAAAGAATAATTAAGCCATATTGACAAGAAGAAGAATTCGTTTGAAGTATGACTCAAATTTTCATACTAAGACTTGGTATCCATCACCAAGTATATCTTGCAGAGATTATGAAGTTTTTGTAGACTTAGAAGAAATCAAGACTCAGAGTAAGCCTGATCTCAGAAAGGATCAGATGAAGAGACATATTCTAGGACTGGAAGACAGATGCCATGAGTTGAGAAGACTAGATCATAGCTTCAAAGATCTCTAGGAGACATAAAATCTCCTGGGAAGATTCCCTTGTTTTAGTAACAGAAGAGGAAGCCCGTAAAAAGGATTGGGATATGAATGTTTCCTTGATACCAGAAGGGAAGTCAGTGGTGACTTCCAATATTGATATGGAAGGTCAAGCATGTTATAGATAATAGTATAAATATGTACAAAGCCTGATTTGTGTCAATAGGATTTTCCCAGCAAGAGGGAGAAGACTATGACAAGACACTTGCTCCAGTAATCAAAGAAATAGTTCCAGTATTCATGAAGACAACCAAAAAAACCATGATTCTGATATAGTATGAGATTCAGGGGGAGAAGTCCCTGTATTTGAGATTGAGTTACCTCTATAAAAGAAGATAAGCTACCCTCGATGTCAGTTATTAAGCCACTCCCAATATCAAATGAATTTGTTGTCTTGATAGAGTAGAGGAGTTACTCTCAGTTTTCAACATTCACGATGAGAATGGAGCAGTCATTCTCAGCTTCAGAGTAGCTGCAGGTGCAGAGTCCCAGTCCCAGAGGAACGATTGTAGAGAGAGTAGAGGACATACTCTCAGGTAGTGAGATAGATAGTGCTTTGCAGAAAGCACATAGATCTAGCACATGATTGTGCAGATTAAGTTCCAGCTAAGCAAGTGTACCAGGTTGGTACAATATGACATGAAAATTTGGTTTCGAAGTACAGGACATGAAGACTCATGTCTGCAAGTTGAAGCAAGCTCCAAACGCTTGGTATGGAAGGATTGATAGTTTTTCTAACGAACTTTTGATTTACCAAGAGTAAATTTGATCCCAGCCTTTACTTCAAGATTGAGAATGATGGACCAGTTATATTGTTGCTATATGTGCATGACTTATTCTTAACAGATGAAGAAAATCTCATCACAGATTGTAAGAAAAGCTCATTGCAGAGTTTGAGATGAAAGACCTAGGCACGATGCATTATTTATTAGGTATTGAAGTTTGGCAGAGCCCATAGAACATCTTCCTTAACCAAGGGAAGTATGCAGTTGAAATACTGAAGACAATTGTCATGTTGGAATGTAAAGCCATGAATATACCCATGGAAACAAATTTTAATCTTCTGGTTGATAATTTGTTGGAATTGGTTAATGATACTCTACATAGACAGATTATTGGATCGTTGATGTATATGATGAATATCAAGCCAATGCTTTGTTGTGAACACCTTGAGTCAGTATCTGGTAGAGCCTAGATGTGTTCACCTTCTAGAAGAAAAGCATGTGATGAGATACCTTAAGGGTACATTGGATTATGGTCTCTTTTATATTGGAGATCATGACTTCRGAATGTATGGTTATACTRATTCAAATTGGGATGGAAGTGCTTCTCATAAAAATATCACTTTAGGATGTTGTTTCTATTTGAGGTAAACCATGATTTCATGGCAAAGCAAGAAGCAATCYAATATTTCTCTCAACACAACAGAAGMAAAATCTATTGCARCATGTTTCGCTAGTTGTGAAGMCATTTGGATTCAAAGGTTGTTGACAGGTCTATTCGATTTGGAGTTGGAAGCCAACGTGATTCTATGTGATAACCAGAGTTGCATAAAGATGATGGAGAACCCAGTGTTCCATGATAAGTCAAAGCACATAGAGATACAGTATCACTACATTCGTGATATGGTGCAGAGGGGAGCTATAAAGATCCAATATGTTGGCATTGATGTTATTAGACTAATCGGTAGGTGCAGACACTAACACATCTCCCTAGATCCACCTAGATCTAGAACAAGACAAGACAGGACATGACTCTTTCCCTAAGTTATGACCGTTGAATTAGCTAGCAAAGAGGAACGAGTGACATACCTTCGTATAACTTCCTAGGGTCTTTGTTGCTCCCACTTCACTCCGGTGCTCTCATGAGGTCAAGACTAAGACAACAGAAACCAACCAAAGTGAAGATAGCAAAATATATTCAATCGTCAACTTATGTGTATGATCAAGGAATTACACAATAAAGTAAGAATGACTTTATGGGAAAAGGACATGCCGTTATATCATATTAATCGAAAATAGAAGATTCAACCTGATCGCCTTGATGTCGCAAGATTCCCTTCGGTGACTCTTGGTTCCAACACACACACTTGCTCGATCCTATCATGAAGAAGATCCAACTCCTCTTGATAGACTTGCTAGAGTCTCCAAGCTCATGTTCAAGCTAGGTCCTTCACACAATTCCTTCACCAATTCTCCAGTTAATCTTGCTTAACCTTTTCCATGAGAATCCCATCAATATATAGGAGAGGATGAGATGGTTACTTGGATGAGAATGATCCCACCAAATCAGGGAAACCAGTAAAATGATAACCATTCGAATGCCAACCCATTCTCTAGAAGATTCCCTTCTAGAACCATCGAGACTTCATCTTTTTCCAAGCTTGAGAACAAGTTCGCACCCTATATATATAGCACAGTGCGAGAATTTCGCACCCTAGCTGAAGGTAGCCTGCGAGAATGGGTCATTCTCGCACCCTAGGCTATAAGCAACCTGCAAAATCTCTTCAAAAATATGTTTTATGGGAAGAGATGAATGTCACTTTTCTCAGGAGAAAGTTCTTGTTAGGATCCTGAGTACACCATCATCAATACACCATCAATATGACCAAAATCATGGGTAATATAATGCCCCCCAAAGTATGAGGCTGGAATCAGTGACAGCTGAAATACTTTGTAAATTGCGTGTGTGTGTCGGAAACCAGGAGCGCACCTAATCAGAAACCTATGAACAACCAAGCATCTGTAGAATATCATACTAGTTCTGAGGTAGGCATTCCCATACTCAGATCATGAACGGATGACATTATAAGCATAGGTCATGGCCACCAATCATACACTGTGGATCCATGCTATCAAAATATCGCATAGCCACCAGGAATACACTGTGGATCTATGCAAGAAAATTCAAATTGAGACAACATAGCCACGAGACATACAAAGTGGATCTATGTGTCGCAAATTATACATATTCCATCGCAACCTAGACAAAAGAGATGAGATCCAGGGTCTTCAATCCCGTTGCCCGAAAGTACAAATCTAACCATGTGATTACATGTGTTGAAGTCGAACATGGTAGAAACCACTTGATTACCGGTCATTGATGAAACCATTAACAAGTGCGAGGGAAATCACCATTAATGCTAATGAATCCCAAGGTACACTGGTACAATCCACTGAATGTGAATGAATGAGTTGAGGTCGAACATCCGACGGAATCTTTCGATCAGGGGTCAATGATGTAAACCCACTGTTGAAAGCGAGGAAAGCTTCCATTAAGGCATGCAAGTTCCAAGGTACCAAATAATTTCTAAGTCTTGTTTCCGGATAATGAGATGAAGTCGATGGAAAAAAACTCGTCACAGGAGGGCCTTGATGTATCCCCCATCAATGACACAAAATGAGTAACATATTTCGAAGGTGAAACAGAGTATGATGTAAGTTGGACTGGACATAAGGAAGGCCGACACAGAGAGAATGGACAACTATAGATGGCCGACTTAATAAAGGTTTCAGATGAACTTCTCTTGAACATATGAATGACACGACCAATGATTTGGCAGCATTGACTCAGAGACGACGCAGGGTATGACCTTGTAGCAAATCGAATGAGAGACAAATGGATTTCCCAAACCGGCTTCAAATAATGAATAGGGGGGTGTCATGTTCAAGAGCGACACTTACTGCCAATTAATATGAATACGAGAACACATCTCTTTCCCAAATTTTCCCGCACCATTTCTGGCGAGTACCTCTTTATTTTTACACAATCTTGAGGAGGATAACATATTCTTGTTTATATAAGCTCATCCTTCGGAGTATGTTTAACGAACACTAGGAAGGAGTGGTTCGGTCCCGTTACGGGTCTGTCGATGTTTGTTTAACGAGTCCAAAGATACAAAACTCAAAGGTTTTTCATGATTATAGAGTCTGGAAAAACACTTAAAAGAGAACTCTCTCAGTTCCTTTTTCGTAAAATAGTCTGATGAGACCGAAAAATAGATAAATTATTGCCCAATAGATGTTTTCTTCAAATACTTTAACGAGCGTGAAAATAGCAAGGTCGCTCGACAATATTTTCATGTTTAGAGAGTCTGAAAAGAGCTTAAAAAGGACTCCAGGGAGGTTCCTTTTTCGTATAACCTTGTTGAGCCTGAAAAAGTGATAAAAGTGTGCTCAATCATGTTCTCATGTATTTTTGAGTGTGAGAACGGACAAACACCAATCTTGAGGTTTTGTACAAAAACCATAAAAAAACAATCGAAACATGCAATGAAGAAGAAAAAATATCTGCATCCATGTGCATGAATATCGAGGTCGTTACGTCTGCAAAAATTCACACTCATAAGGGTATTAGGCATTAGGTTTTAATAAATAAACAATTATAAAATCCAATAACAAATGGTAAAAGTAAATATAAAGTGGTAAAAGTTCTTTTTACCATAGTCATTTTAACTTTACCAATATTTGAGTCCAAAACCCCTCTTTTGCCCTTGAATTTTGGCTCTCAATTGTAGGAGTTACGAGCATCCATTCGACAAACCGTTTTCGGCAGTGAGGTAAGCTCCTTGTCCTCTATCTTTTCATGGTTTCATTTTCATTCGCAAAAATCATAGTTTTGAGTTTGTTTTGGGGGTTAAAGTTGCGCTCAGCCATTCTTGCAGGCCAGCCATATGGGGCCTGCAAGAATGCTTCATTCTCGCGGGTGACCCCACAGACACCTGCGAGAACCTCGCATTGTGCCTAAAGGGCACCTGTGAGAACCGTAAAGTGGAAAATTGTTTAAAGTTTTGCTCAATGAAAAAGATACCAAGTGTTGAATAGAGTTACTAACTTTCTTCTTATGCTTCTTATGTAGGTATTTGGACATCACCATGGTTCTGGAATGGCATGAAAGAGAGCACGAAGAAGATGATTCCATTGTCGGGAATCATCCATCCACCGTTGTCGCTTTACGAGACTGTGGTCTTTTGAAATTTTTTCGTATCCCGGGTATGAGGGACCAAGTCAGGTTATTGGAGTACCTTATGCATATGTGGGATCCTGACCAGCAAGTATTCCATGTAGGGGTCAACATATTGTCCTTGGATATCGAGGACATTTACTTCTTGACAAGACTTTCATGGCATGGGTACCACACGAGCCTGACTGGTAGTAGAGGTGGTGGGCTGCCCATGAGTGAGTACTGTCGTTTGCATTGTGTTCCAGAGGCAGAGAGGAGCAAAGGGAAAGTAGCCATTTGAGGAGTGCAGGATTTGACCCTTCGCACTATTTTGTTCACCATTTCTCATATGGATGGGAGTGCTTCTCCTCACATGGCTCTCCAGAGCTACTTTCAATATTCCATAGAGTGTACTGAGCCTCAAGTTTTTAACTGGGCAAACGCAGTGCTTCGTAGCATGAAGAGGCAGTTGACTAAATGCAGGCGAGGCAACCTGAAGAAATTTGGGTACGGGTCTTTGTTGGTGTCCTTTTTTCTTGAGAGAGTTCCCTTGCTGAGGCTGTAGGTTGAGTGGGGTTTACCAGCTCCAATAGATCCAAGAATGCTGAGGTGGTGTCAGCTCATGGCCCGGCACGTAGCTAGACCAATTATCAAATATAATGATGCCTTCTTTGACTGGTTGTGACCATAGATGCTGATGGTCAATGATTATGCCTATGCCGGGTTGGACTTCCAAGGAGATCCAGACTTGGTTCTGCCCGAGGGCGCTCAGTGGGGGGATCTTGGTAAGAAGTACACATTTTTCTTTTTAAATGTTTTTGTGAATTTTATCATATGCAAATGTTTTTATATGTTCGTCCAAGGTCTAAATACAAAATTCTTTTTGATGACACACACGTGGGGCCTTACCGACCTCCTGGTACTTCTCCTATTTAGTGACGAGGAGAGGTGGCTCCAGTGCCACGATGGGACACCGAAGATTATGAAGCAGTGGAAGAAAACCTAGAGGGTTTGACAGCAGACATTCTGGACATGCCCCTTGGAGAGGTTCCACAACGTTATCAACGTCATACACTAGGAGTGTCAGAGTCCATTAGATGACTTCTTCGTAGGGTTGCCCGGGCAGTCGTGTGCTACCATGAACGTCATCCATGACGTCACTTTGTAGAGGCTATGAGCTTCAGATTTTGAAATTTTAGTCCTCGGACATAACTTTTTGTAAAAACGTTTTTGATCGTTATATATACATACGACTTCTACCGGTTTATCTTGTGTTGTGTGAAAAATTGATGTGGTTGATTTATAAATGACCCAAATGTCTGTCTAATACATAGTTAGCTAATGCATCAGTTAATGTATTTAGACATCTAGGAATATGTTGATATTCAATATAATCAAAATAACGTTCCAAGAGGTGAATTTGCAAACACACCTGTAACAAAGTAGAACTTCGAATAGTATAGACATTACTTAACTGTAGTACTACGAGCTGTGAATCAAGTCGCACAACCAAATGACGGATTCTGAGTGAGATAACATCAATCAATAATTCGATAACGACGTTGTACTCTGCAATATTGTTGGTTGCACGACCGAGGCACACACCTTGTAAAGAGACAAGTTCGTTTGTAGGGGCGTAAATTGCCCATGCAGTGGAAGAAAGGTTCTGAGTACTACGACTAATGCCATCAACGAAGCCAATGTAGGGTAGAAAAGACTCTGACATCTGGAAATCAAACATAATGTCACATAAGGGAAGAGACCAGATAACAACAAAAGAAAACTATAGTAACACACAAGAAGTATAATACAATAAAAATACAGGTACTCGTGCACAGGTGATCTTATACATAGTACTTCTTCAAGTACAACCCATTTTTAGGTTCACTCAAAGGGATACCATCATAATCTACTAACTCATAAGCCCCTTTTTCCAAAACTCATCTAACGATATAAGGACCTCGCCACATGGCTTCAAATTTTCCAGCTCCTAGCATATCTCAATCTTGTTCATAGAGGAGAATGAGATCTCCTTCAGAGAAAATGCGAGGCTTGACATGTTTGTTGTATTGGGCCTTGACACGTTTTTTCTGAGCTTCTATGATTAGGGTAGCATCGTGTCAAGTTTCATCTAATCGCATAAGATACAAAAGACGTTCTTCCTCAGCAGAAGTGTTTGGTAGGAGTTCAACAAATAGTTTTAAAGAGGGTATCTCGCATTCGATCGGGAGAATGGCTTCCAAACCATAGACTAACGGGAAAGGTGTAAACCCAGTAGCAGACTTGACGGATGTCTGGTAAGCCCACAATGCTGAAAACAACATTGTGTGCCAAATTGTTTTGTGAATCCCTATCATTCGTCGGAGCGTAGTTATGAGAACTTTGTTAATTGCTTCGACTTGGCCATTGGCTTGTGGGTAATAGGGCATTGAGTTTTCATGGCAAAGACCCAAATTTTCAGTGAGTTCAGAAATCATGAAGTTTCTAAAGTGGCTACCGTGATCAGTGATGATAGCTTGGGGAACACCAAAACGAGCTATGATGTGATTAAAAATGAATAATGTTGCGGTCTTTCCAGTGTTGTCAACTGTCGGCATCGCCTCGACCCATTTCGTAAAGTAATCTACGGCTACAATAATGTATCCATTCCCCCCAGCCGAGTGGGGGTGAAATGTCATGAAATCGATGCCCCATTTCACAAAGGGACCAACGGAGACCACAGGGTGAAGAGGAGCAGCATGTGACCATATCTTATGATTATAGGTCTGGCAAGCGTGGCATTTTTTGACGAAAATTACCCAGTTGTTAAATAAAGAAGGCCAAAAATACCCTGCTCTTAAGATCTTCTGGGCAGTAGCATACTTGGACATATGACCACCACAGGCTCCAGAATGGCAGTCATTTAAGGCTTTCTCGGCTTCGATGAACGTGAGGAAGTGTCGAAAAACTAAGTCAATCCCACGACAATAAAGAGTATCGTCGAGGATAATATATTGACAGGCTTGGTAGCGTATTCGACGTCGGTCAGTACTAGACAAATTTGGTCAGAAATTATGGGTTTGGAGATATATGATGATATTGCCATACCAAAGATCATTATAACTAATGAGGAAAAGGGATTCATCGGGTAATGAATCGGTTGCTACATTTTCCATTTCAGAACAGGGAAAGTCGCATATCAACTCAACAAACACTAAGGAGTTCTTGGACTTGGCTCGTTCGAATTCCAAGTCAAACTCTTGGAGTATCACAATCCATTTGGAGTATCTTCCCCCTAGCAATTGATGTGTGAGAATGTGTTGCATAGGGTTGCAGTTAGAAATCACTGTAGTCGTGCGAGAGAGGATATAATGCCGGAAGCGTTGAACTGCTTGGACGGCTGCCAAGGCCAGTTTTTCGACATGTAAATACTTGGTTTCGGTAGGCGTTAGACTTCGACTCAAGTAATAGATAACATGTTCATCGTTAGAATAATCCTCTTGGACGAGAACCATACCAATGGTGTAATTTGAGGCTGCAAGGTAGAGGAAATAATCACAACTGTAATCAGGGGGGAAGAGAAGCGGAGCACGTGTTAGGGACAATTTCAAAACTTCAAGGGTTTTGTTTGCGATAGTATCCCATACAAACTCAGACCCCTTTTTTAGGAGCAGCGTAAATCCACGAGTTATCTCGGCGTAGTTTGCGATGAAATGATGAAGAAAGTTTGCTTTCCCTTGCAAACTTTGTAACTGGCGAAGTGTAGAAGGAGGAGGGAGATTAAGGATCACCTCAACTTTTAAAGGATCTACCCTAATCCCTTGATGCGAAACAATAAAGCCTAGAAGTCAGTCGGATTCCACGCAGAAAACACACTTGTGAGGATTCAGGCGTATGCGGTAAAACCGACAGCGGACAAAAATGGCTCAGAGGTGGATTGGATGATCGACTCAGAGAATAGAATGAGTGGGTAAATCATCCAGATATGGTTGCACGATGT
>JZKD02S2065274.1:0-14105 GCA_000966675.3 Picea glauca
TGCTTCCAAAAACTCTGAAGTGCTTCACATTTGCTGGTCTTCCTTTCCATAGCTTGTAGGGAGTTTTATCAGTGTTGTTTCTGAGCATTACTCTGTTTTGAATGTGAACTGCTGTGTGCACTTCCTGTGTCCAAAATATATCTGTCAATTTGGAATCCATTAGAATTGTTCAAGCCATTTCCTGTACTGTCCTGTTCTTTCTTTCAACAACTCCATTCTGTTGAGGTGTACTAACAACGAAGAATTGTCTTTTTATTCCATGATTGCTGCAGTAGTCCATAAATTCATTTGAAAGGAACTCTCCTCCATTATCATATCTCAAGCATTTGATTCTTGAATCCATCTCATTTTCAACCATTTCCTTGTAGATCTTGAAGTTTTCAAAATCTTCTGACTTGTTCTTGAGAAAACAAACTGCAGTCATTCTTGTATAATCATCAATTAATAACATAAAGTATCTCTCACCTTTTAAGCCCTTTGTTATAGTTGGTCCAGCTAGATCAATATGCATAATTTTCGGTGGTCTTGTTGTTGAATATTCCTTTGATTTGAACATGGTCTTTGTTTGCTTTCCTTGTTGACAATGCTTGCATAAAGTGTTGGTTGGTTTCGTGATCTGGGGAATTTCTCTGACTGCTTCTATTTTGCTAACTTTGACAAGGTTATCAAAATGCATGTGACCCATTCTTCTGTGCCATAGCCAACTTTCATCTTCCTTTGATAGACAACACTTTTCATTTCCAATTTCACTTAACACGTATATGTTGTTTGAAGTTCTTGCAACTGTACCGGCCAATTTCCCTGAACCTTCTCTTCTTATCTCACACTTTTGTGAATCGAAAGTAACGTTATGACCTTGGTCACACATTTGAATCACACTTAGAAGATTATGTTTCATATCTTCTACCAGTAGAACATTTTGTGCATTTTTATTCTTGTTCCCAATTCAGACTGTGCCTTATCCAATGATTTTGGCTGAATTATCATTTCCGAAGGAGACTGATCCATTTATTTCCTTTCACAATGTAAGAAATTTGTCTCTATCACCTATCATGTGTTTTGAACACCCACTGTCAACATACCAACAATGTTTCTTCTTCTTAGCTTGTAGAACGATTGTGCATTCTTCATTTCTATACCGATCTTGCTTTCTTATCCATGTCGTTTTCTGAGGTTCTTGTCTGTGACTATTGTTATTCTGTTGAGGTTCTTTAGGAGGGACTGCCATTATGCAATTTTTGGCCACGTGTCCAAAATTGTTACATTTGTAACATTCCACTTCAGTGCTCAAAGATTCAAACATGTTGTAACTTCTTCTTTATGTTTCACTAGGTTTTCTTAAGTAACCCCTTTGTGTATGACTCTCAACGTTGTTATTGTTCCTATTGTTAGCTTTGCAATTCACAACTTTATGTCCAAACTTATTACATGCATAACATAAACCAAAAAATATAGTTTGATACCTGGGAGTTGAAGATCTTATGAAAGAAGGTGATCTTATGAATCCTTCTTCTTCTTGAGGCCTATCTGTCTGTTGTTGATTCTAAAATCCGAATCTTCTCGATGGAGGAGTGTCCCTGTAATCTTCCTTGTACATCTTCCTATCCCCTTTGATTGTTTCTGCATAGCTTTTTGGATTTGTTTCTTGCTCTATTGTTTTGGAGATTGATCCATTTTCTGTCTGATTGTATCTAAGTCCAGACTTGTCAAGATGAGATTTTTGACTGCTGATAATGTCATCCATAACTTTTGAGCTATTCTGCATATTTTTATTTTTAATATCCTTTCTTAGTGTGACAATCTCTGCTTCCAATTTTCCAATTATCTTGTCATTTTATTCTAGTTGTTCTTTGAGTGCTTCTTCAATTCTTTTATCTTCTTCTATTTGAACCTTCAATCTTGTGATCACTTGTTCTAGTTCTCGAGTGTCATTTTTCTTGTCTAGTTTTTCTTGTAGTTTCTTGTTTTTCTTCTTTTCTCTTCTGATAACTTCTATGGAACACATTAATTCTTCTTGATAGTAAGCTTCTGCCTCTTCATTTTTGTCTTCGACTTCTTCATATTCTTCTTCGGAGTCTTCTTTGTCATAATATTTTACTGCCATGAATATAACTCTTCCTGTCTCACTGTCACTGATTTCATCTTCATATGATGATGAGATGTGTTCTTTGATGCATAAGATTTTCATGAATTTTTTTTTTGTAGTTCTTTTGCCTATATATGTGTGTTTGCCTTTTGAGTAACCTTCATCATTTCTCTTTTTCTTATGAGGACATTTTTTAGAAAAATGACCAATACCATCACAATTAAAACAAATTAAAGAAAGTTTACCTCTATACCTACCATTGGTTCCCTTGTTCAGTCTTTTGACGAAGTTGGCCACTTCTTCATCATCTTCCAAGACATCGTTGCTGCTGCTATATTCTTCTTGTTCCTTTTTCTTTTGCTTTGATCTTTTGGATTCTTTGAAGGCTGCTTCTTTTACATTTGGATTTTCCTGTTTAGTTCTCATTTCATATGCTGTGAAGATTCCATGTAGTTCGTCCATGCTTATTGAGTTCATATCCGATCTTTCTTCTAGTGCTGGTATCTTAGGGTTGAATCTCATAGGAAGAGATCTTAGTACCTTTTGAACAATTATAGATTCTTCGATTTCTTTTCCAATCCTATGATTGCATTCACTGTTTCGTCAACTCTTAAGAAGCAGGCTGCAATATTCTCATCTTCCTTCATTTTTAGTTGTTCGAATTGACCTCTGTAAGTTTGAAATGGGAAGTGATCACCATGGATTTCATTACATGATTACCCATAAGGAATAAGAAACATGATTCAATCATGGTGGTGGTTGACAAATTAGTAAAGGCTGCTCATTTTGTGCCTGTGAAGACAACGCATACAACGACTAATATTGGAGAATTTTTCATGAAGGAAATTGCTAGGTTGCATGGGATACCTAGGACAATTGTCTCAGACATAGATAAGAAGTTTACCTCCAATTTATGGAGGGTATTGTTTCAAGGATTTGGCACAAATCTAAACTTTAGCACCACGTACCATCCCCAGAAATATGGGCAAACAGAGAGGGTCAATCGAATAATTGAAGATATGTTGAGAATGTATGTGATGGATAAGAAATCTAAGTGGGAAGATTACTTACACTTGGTTGAGTTTTCATATAATAATGGGTATCAAGCTTCATTGAGAATGAGCCCATTTAAAGCCTTGTACGATAGGAAATGCGATACTCCAATAAGTTGGGACAACCCAACAAATAGAGTGGTACTTGGGCCATAGTTGCTCAAGGACATGGAAGACCAGGTGGTCAAGATCAAGCAGAATTTAAAGGCATCTCAAGACAAACAAAAAGTTTATGCAGACAAAAACATGACAGCTAGAGAATTTAAAGTAGGGGAGCATGTACTTTTGAAAGTGAAGCCCAAGAAAAGATTTTTGAAATTGGGTAGTTGTACAAAGCTGGCAGCCATAGTCTGTGGTCCATTTGAAATATTGGATAGAATAGGGCTAGTTGCATACATGATTGCATTGTCTGCTTCCTTGAATGTGCATAATGTATTTCATGTCTCTTTACTAAAGAAATATGTTCATGATCCTAACCATGTTATTGATTGACATCTGATTCAGGTAGAGATAGAGGGAGATTTTCAAGTTCAGCCAGTGCGGGTATTGGACAGAAAAGTCAAAAAGCTTTGGAATCGAGTTATAGAGCTGGTAAAAGTTCAGTGGACCTGCTATGGTCCTGAAGATGCTACCTGGGAGCATGAAGATACCATGCGGGTAGAGTACCCACAACTTTTTGAATAAATTTGATATTTTGATCTCTATTTTGTATATGCACTGAGGACAATGCCAAAATAAGGGGGAGGGGATGTAACACCCCAGGTTTTGAACCCCCATTTTAAATAATGTATTGTTACAATGTTGAGAGGCCAGGGTGCCCAAACAATTATTAAAGGGCCAATATGCCCAAGAAATGTAATGTTTTGATCATTATTAATAATAAACACATTGCTGGTTGCTAGACGGACAAGGACTAGAGATATAGGGGGCTATGATTCCACAAGAGACGGGGCTTGAGGGGATAAGTGTTTATTCCTTTTTTTTAATTACCCTTTTTTGTCTAAGGGAGGGGATCGGTTATGTGAGCTTCTTGGGGAAGGCCAGGAGGTTCTTGATTCCCCACGAAGTTACTTAAACCCACCTTTGGTTTGATGGGGGGGTTCGATTGATGGCTTGTTTGTTGATTTCTTGTACGTTCATTCATTTCCCTCACGCACTTTCATGCACCCTCTTACCCATTCATTGATCCATCCTCATCCGCGTCTTGGCTTGGGAAAGGGAATCAAACTGCTAAAGAATTAGCCACGAGATAGTTGGCTGTAATGGTCGCTGGTGCAATCCAACCATGACTTAGGGCCTGCATGTCTGAGATGCATTGGCCTGTGCCCTGTTTTTGCTGACAACTACGAGTCCCAAGACTTCCAACATTGATATTCTGGACCAGCTGTGCTGGAGGCCCTAGAAAAAGGAGAAGGACTTCCTGAGGGACTCCGTGGCATAGAAGGGTGGAAGTTCATTCTCTTGGGCGGTATAGGCTGGGTAGAAGAGAGATGGGTACTTGGATTGTTGTGGGTGCTGGGAAACCCATGAGAGCTTTAGAGATGACTGGTTTGAGAACCTAAGTACACTCTGGAACTGTCCTTGTGGATTCATAGCCCTGGCTCAGGGGTGACACTGTTGTTGAGATTTGGAGCAGTGGTGTCTATGGTTGGGTGGAACGTTCATGGTCTGCAGCCAATTGGTGTCGCCTTTTTATAAAGATAAGTGCTCTCTGTTGTGATATTATTATCTGTGTATGAATGTCTTCCGCTGTGTAATTTAATTATCGTTTAACTAAATCTTAGATTATGCATGCTTGCTGGATATTGCTGTGCATGTCGCTAAATCTTGTATCTTATGCGTTCTTATTAATTAAATAAGGTATCAGTAACAATACGAAGTCCAAGGGTGGGCTTGTAGGTAGCATGCCTCGGCCTGTGGGTGACTGGAGATGTTACATTACCCTTTCATTTAAGACTTATAACCAACTAGGGGCTTCTTCACCATTCTTTGGGGCTTCTAACTTCACAAGACCATAACTCCTCAACCATGAAGAAGCACGTGGTGTACCACCTATCACCGAAAACAAAATGATGAGGAATATCCATCTGTGATTGTGTTACATGCATTTGCACTGTCCTTCATGTCCCTATTCCTCAAACAACTTCGGGTCCATGACTACACATCTGGGACTTTGTGTAGACTTCATCAGATGCACCCAACACCTATGTTGACATCAACCACTCTTGTTGACACCAATTAAAACTAACTCACCATCAATCTCAATCACAACTATGGGGTATCTCGAATGCTCCAAGGGTTGACATCATTGACAACCAATTGTCCAAACCAACTGTCCAACACTAGTTAGGCCCATATCAAATCTACCAGAAAATTGGGTCACAAAATTTTAAACTCAAGTCATTGGAGGGAGACTTGGAGGAGATCCCTGTCAATGGACTGATGCTCAAATGCTACTTCTCCTAATAACCTAGGTGTTGTAGTTTTATACATAGTAGGTTTTCTCTTGATTTTGTGTAAATATTTTTAGAATAAACTTCCCACATTTCCTTTTTGACTTTTCAATATAATTATTTCCATTACTACTGCTATAAAGCCTTTGTTGATCTATTATTGTACTCATACACTAAATGTGACTTATTGGATATTGTGTTACAGAGTGAGCTCCTAAATTATGACTGAATAACTATTCATGTATATTGATGTTGAAACTATGAAGTTTCATAACCAACAAATCAACCTCCAGTGGGGCTAGGCAGGAAGAGACGGGAATATCACCCCAGGCTTAGATCCCCAACATAGAAACACATTAGACCCTAGGCTAAGTCTCCTATAACCTAAAGTCCAAGCATTAATCCCTTTTGCTTGACATTTTAAATATTTAAATATTTATGTGTTTTATTATTTATGATTTTGTATCTTTTCGCTTTTATAATATTTATTGCTTTTGTAAATAAAGTTAAAAAAAAGAGTTATTATTATATTTTTTTTACAAAAACTAACAAAAGTTTAAAGAAAAGTTAAAGTTTACATGTGTGTATTAATTGTTGCATAACAAAGTTAATGAATGAGTAAAAGAAAAAGAAAGTGTTAATATTTAACCAACTAATCAAAAGAAAAGAAATAAAGTTAAGCAATGAAACCGAGTTAGTTGTTATATTAACAAGTTAAGTTTGAAAATGAATAATATACAAATATTATTAAATATAAATAATAAAAAAAGAAAAATAAATAATTGTACAATGAATAAAAGAAAAATAATATTTATGAATGATGATTTGTTTATTTGTTTTCCTTTAATATATTGTTGTTAAAGAAATAAAACAATAAATAGAGAATTATTGTAAATGTAATTAAAGAAAATAATGTACACTTGAGTGAAGTGAAATTTGAAATATTTTATTTTATTTTTCTTTAAAAACCTGTGTGAAATAACAAGAAATAAAATAGAAACAATATCCGAGAGAAAAAATGATCTTTATTAATAAAAATCTCAAATATTTCTCAGACTCTTGGAGCTTTCAGACCTCTACGAAGGTTTGGACCTTGAGTGAAACTCTAACTATCTAAGATTATTTCTTCACTCATACGAGAATAGCCAAGTACAAAAAGATTAACAATGAAGATATACATGCTTGAACAATGATCAATAAGGCTTCAAGGTATTCATATGCACATGAGAAAAATTGGTCATCCATGAGAACATAGACAAATTGCAACAAACTCAAACAAATGCACAAGTTACCTCAAATAAACCATCAACTTCCATTGCTAAGTTTTTCTTGATACTCTACGAGCCACTCCTAGTATACACATCTTGTCAAATCCAAAAAAAAATCTATAAGGTTTGAATGATGAAAAGATTGAATAAATTACTCTCTCATGATCCTAGCATACCTCTCATTATTTCCTCCTCGGGTTGGCTTCCTTCTGCTTCTTTAATAGCATTTGATGGATATTTGGAATGGTTGAGATCTCTCGTCCTATTTATTCAACCCATATTTTAATATTTCCTTTGCTTATTTCGATGTATTTCATGTTTCAAAGCCATTCATTCTCTTTTCCTCCTGAAGTTGTTTGTTAAGAACCAAGCCCTTTCCTGGAACTGTTGAACATTGATTTAGTGTAAATAATAGTATGCATAAGATCTCCATCATCGACACTAAAACCTTGATATGAAGGCCTCACTTCCTTCTTGTTCTAATAACGCCAATAAATGAAATATCTCTCCACGGTTTAGTAAGCTCATTTGGTCACTCAAAGAAGAGATATTTTTTTATTTATGCTACAAGAAAATAACCAATGAGGACAAAAGAAAAATACAAGTGTATCAAGGCCCACAAGGTTCGTGAAGTTGTGATTGTTTACAATATCCGATACTTTAATCATTGCATTATCACCGTGAGTTTGTCAATGTAGTGATATGTCAAAATTATATCAATATAAGCAACATGTCCTCCACAAGTCATATATCCAAAACGAGTCATGAAATACATCTACAATTTTAATTAAAAATGTGCAATAGCAATTTGGTGAGGTTGCAATAACATTCGCTTAAGCAATGTGAAAGAGGGGGAAGTCTGGCAATGCTTTTCCGGCTAGGAACTTGTTGACCAAAATGGTCATCAACACGATGCTCAAATAATGACAGAAATGCCTTGCATTTTGTGGAAAACAATTAGGATATGACATATGGTTACACTTAATGGGAATAATTCATAATGCCATGTTTCCAAGAAAACACTAGATTATGAATAAGGCAAGTGTAGGTACTTAAAATGACAGATGGTTTGTTATATGTGTGATCACTCTAATACTTAGGTCATGATCCTAAAAGCCAGAGAAAATGTGACAATTTTGAGTGTCTACTAGATAATGTGACATGAATACAAAATATTATCAGGAAATATTATTGGAAAGGACCCATGAGGATGAAATACTGGCTAAGACTAGCATATCACAACAACTCTTGTATAACCCCGCTTCCTAGACATGCATTATGCATAATTGCTACATATATTACAAATCTAAAGGGTGAAACTCGAAGCTTAAATAGCTAGGAAGTTGAAAGCACCAATGATTGTGTGGGAAGTACAAGTAATCCCACCGGGGCTATGGAATTTTGTTGGAAATGGGGCTATGCTTGTATGATATCGAGGAAACTCCATCGGGGCTATGGATGCTCGCTTGCAGTGAAGATCAGGAAAACACACATGAGGAGAACGAAGAGATGAGGAACACACATCAGTTTAAAAGTAGTCAGGAAAACACTTATGTGGTGTCTATCCTGAAATTGTCCCGAAGATCATTCACTTGTACTACCTTCTTGTTTTCAGTAAGAGTGAGTGATGTGGGTTCCATAATACATGCTTAACTGTAAAAAAAATGTAATCTATAAATATCAGATGTATGTAATCTGAAGGTCTATATGGAGTAAAGATAACTAGTTCTCCCAACAAGTCGCCATTTTTTGTGACATCCACAATAGCCCATTATTATTCTTCAACCTAGAGGAATAATTTATGGCTACCAACAAACCAAAATTTTAAGCAAGGTACTAATCACTATTAACCTCACTAGTTATTCTTTCATAAGACTACTATTTGTACATAATCTCTTAAGGTGATCCAAAAATAAAATTCATTGAGTGCTAAGTATATGAGATGCATGGACGAATGACCCTTTTCCTTCTTCAAGAGAACCTTAACCTCTTTTGCAGAAAATCATTCTACAACAATAGGCTTGATCCCTTACCATGTGATCCCCCTTGATTAAGCATCGTCAACCCTCCAATATCGCATTTGTATTATTTCACAGTTCCATTTTGTACCTTCCAACGATGGCACTTATTTAGCATCGTCATCGGGATTATGTAATAGGTAGAATCCCCCGAAAACTGTCTTCTCGATCCGACAACAACACTTACACCTTGACTAATCCATGTACCTTCTCTCATGAACCCCTTCCTCATGATAATGTGTCCTAAGTGTATTAGCTTTGATGGTACTCATGATCCGATCATAGAAAGCATCAAATATGGACCCCTCAGCCTATAAAACGCACACTTTTAAGAACCTCTAATCATTGCGCTCAACTTAAAATGACATATTTTCGTCGTTGGGACAAATAACAAACATTTCCGCTTGACTATTGACTCTTTATCTGGATAAGTCATACGACGATGATGTTATAACTTTGATGAGTCATATCTCGGTACATACATGTTAGGAAGAGATTGGCCCTTAAAACATTTTTAAATTTAACCACTATACAAGGTATAAGGTGGGTCTCTGACGCAACCATGCATTTTAGTGAAATTAAATCCATTCTTTGTTACAAAATTTATACATGACGTGGTTCCCTCTCACTGGTGCACCTTTTTCGAGGAATACCTTTTTTTCATCGAAGGGTTATATAAGGCTTCTCTTTATACCATATGTAAGACCTTTCAATGATGACATTATCCAAGATCTATCATCGGGAAGCCAACCCTTCATATGTTTCATTAAATTACCTGAATAAATCTCCCGACAACGATACTATAGCTCGGTAAAGTTAACCCACCAAGTAACCATACATCATATGACAATCCATTAAGCTCGTTAATATCAAAATTACAAGTGGAGTGGTAATTAACATAGGTTACACGACCAAATTAACACATGAATCATATGCCCCCCCTACCTTTTGGAACATCTCTCAAAGATAAACAATCATTATTAAAGGTAATCATCATCAGAATATGTCATTCAGTTCACGATTTGTGAAACTATTATGCTATCATCTTCTGATGATGATATGATTAGAGCACATTTCTCTCTTTTGAAACATGCACCTTCGACGATACCCAAACAGTAACAAACAAATAGTTGTTTTCGAGAAAATTAATGGTCGAAGGTTGTGCATCTCTAACCAGGCTAGAGTTGTAACGTGCTTAGAATTTATGGCATGGGGTTTAGGGTAAATTTTCAAAATATAATACTTTTCTTAAGTCATAATAAACATATCGTTTTTCCTGAGAAACACGAGACATCATAAGCGTTACTACTGTGATAAGAAGGATAAATCCAAGTGTCTTATGAAATATCAAGAAAACAAGTAGATATTTTATTTGTTTTGAAGCAGATACTTTATGTAATTGATTACAAGTAGATTAATTTTGGTCTTCTGTCCTACAACACACACAATGGAAGAATGTCTCAAGTATAAACTAGGAAGGAAAAAAACCAAGCAGACACCAACATGTCCCTATTTCTAGTTCAGACGTTATCAACTTTATAAACACAAATTGCTATGATGGATGAGAGAACTATGCAAGGTACCATGAGATATATCACATCTTTCATAACAGGGAATACCCTTCCGACGATGAAGACATCGATGAATACAAGAATATCAGAAAGAGAAGTATTCACATTGTGGTTGCTCACCCCATGCGTTTTCCTTATAATGATGTTGCGCAATGGTGTTTCACCCACTTGCAGAAAGAAACAACTACCATAGTCAATGAAAAGAGCTTAAATAAAACTCATGACCTTTCAAGTCCAATTTAACGAGTGTGAAAGGGACAAATTCACGAGTGTGAAAACGAGTCGGAAAAGAGATTAAATCAGACATGCTTGGGAGTTTCTAGGCGACATATCAGAGGGGAGGCCAAGGCTCCCATGTTGGACTTCTGTGGAATGTTAGTATCTTACGAATAAATGACACAAGCTTGGGAAAACCCAAAGATCTCCAAGTCGAGGAGGATAATGTGCTAGCGGAGGTTATCGTCTCCGTGATATATCAGATCACGTCTCTAACTTGAAAGGACATAGGTGGAGGCATCGGATACCCCACAAGACCATCCCAATCAAAGGGAACTTCTCCAGGACTTGAAGGGAGAGTAATCGGGGAGAGTAAAACTATCTCTTGTTCAGAAGGTACAGTATAAAAAATGACGATGACATGTTTGAATGACACATCACCCTCCAAAAGGAGAGTTGCATTGACCAGAGATTGCACTGGTACAACCACTTCTTCAATTCCAAGTTGTATAAGATGCGTGATAACAGTGATAGGAGACACATCACCCTCAACAACAGGGGTGTGGTCAGGAGAGGATTGCATCGGCATGAATGTCGTGTCAATCAACGGAGAAACAGGGTGTGGGGAAACCACAAACGCCTGAGAACCTGAAGGGCCCTCAGGTGAGAACCACACTTCTGGTATCCCAACAGTAGCAGGGCATAAACAAGTAAGGTGATTTCCTTCGCAAGTCCTGCAAAGTGATTTGGCCTTAGGTCTGAGACGTCTAGGCTTCTCAATCGTATGAATTCCCCCAACGTCATTTACAATGGATATTTACATTCTCTCAGCATGACTGGCAGAGGCTAGAGAGTCATCTTCCACATGATGTACAAAGGTTGGAGATGTGACGTTGATATGATTCATGGAAACTAGAGTGATGCCCCCAACATGAATAACAATGGTTGGTTGCAGGTATTCAACATGACTTGCAAAGGTCGTCGTCCAATATCCAACATGACTGGCAGTGACTGGACTAGTGGTGGTGGATTGTGGCATTTTATACCAAGGTCCCATGAAATATTGGCTTTGAAACATTGCAGGGCAGGAAGGGTCCGGGTTTACATCCTGTCCCTATTCGGAAGGGTAGTATCCTCCGCCTAAATGATATATAGAGGTTTGTACGAGCATCATCACTGAAGCAGATGTTTGCGAAGAGACAAAAGTATGATAAGGATTGTTCAAGTGAGGATATATGTTTCCCCCATGTGAAGGGGTTACATGAAGAGATTATCCTGAACCGTAAAATTGATTCTCCCCGTATGAAAGACCCGGGGATATATGGGGACCCGCCATGGGAAAAGTGCTCATATGAACTGGCATGGCGGACGAAGGATACACGAATGGGGTGTAATACGTAGAATAACCACCCATTTGAGTACTGGATCCTGAAAAAACATAGCTAGGACTGGATCCGTAAGAGGGGAGGTTCTAACCTCCCACAGTGTGAGTTGGTTGGGGAACATGACTCATATCAAACGAAGATGTAGATGGCAGGGCTTGTTGGATTACTAAGAGGGGGGGTGAATCAGTAATAGCGTAATTATAATATTTTTTCTCCAAATAATCCAAGTGTTATATCAATGTAGAATTATTATCCAATAATGAGAAATAAGAAATGAACAATCACACACATACACAATACACCAATTTTTTATGTGGAAAACCAAATCGGGAGAAAACCACAGAATGATTTATCTTATATGTCTTGAAGAATTAGATTCATTGGAAGCACCAACTTCCTTTGTTTTCCAGCTGCAACTGGAAGGAGGCTCCAACCCCCTAGTTTCTCAGGCTACAACCTGAGGGAAGCTCCAAATCCCCAATTCTCTGGCTACAACCTGAAGGAGGCTACAAACCCCTATGTTCTCTGGCTACAACTGGAAGGTGGCTACAACCACCTGTGCTTGCCCTGTCCAACCGCCCTAAAGTAGAAGTAGAATGATGGAACCACTTTCACACTATCATTGTGAGATATACTGCTGTAAAAATGTACCAATAAACATGAACCATGCATCAACCATGCATCAACCTGTACCATAAACAAGTGCATCAACCATGCACCAACCTGTACCAAACAATTTGTAATCAACCTGAACCATAAACAAGTGCATCAACCATGCACCAACCTCTACCAAACAATCTGTAATCAACCTGTACCATAAACAAGTGCAACCAACCATGTACAAAGTATGTACCAATCATGTGTCAAGTACTCATCAATATGTACCAACATCATCAACTATACACCTCATGTATGTGCCAACTCATCAACTACTTGTCTCAACCATGTACCCAACTTCTACCTCAACCAAAAGCCCTCATCAATTTCATCATCCAAATATGATTTGTAACTCTGTAATAGACCTGGTGTATATGATCACATATCTGGAAACCTTCCTTAACTTTAACAATAAGAGACTATCATTTTCATCAAACGTTTCTTTAGTCTCACACGACTAGTTTTGGATTAGTCAGCAACCCTAACTTGAAATAATCATAACTTTGTACCTGTAATGAATAAATATCTAAAATTGATAAAAAATGTTCTTCAGTGTGTTTTCTACAATTCCTCGAGGTGTCACTACTTGAAACCTATCAGAAAAGGATTTATGGAAAAAATGGCACACCTTACTGAATTATGGCTTATTCTAGAGAGCGACCTTGTAGAGTGTGCCCCACATAGAATATTTGTTGAATTGATCTAAAACTGTTACACAGAATACTAAATAATTTAATATAAACAACACATTTGGTATTACTAAATTTGGATCTTTTATGAATAAGTTATGTCGTTTTTACCCGAAACACCTGTGTTTGACTAGTTTTAGGACTAGCCACAAACCCTATTTTCCATGGAGTGTAACTCCAAAAATAAAACGACCCACAAGTTTAATTTTTTACCACAGATACTTGGATATGTTTCCTCAATGGAATATCAATTTCAAGGCCTGAATCATTCTAGAAAAAAAAATATTTTGAAAATGGTGAGATGACCTGAAAAAAACATACCTTCAAAAGCATCATTAAAATAATTTATCCTTCCTTGAATTCCGACCTTCTTTTCTTCACTTTCCTCAGAAATTTCACTTAGATATCCTTTGGTTACCTTAGAAACATATAGGTATTCAAAATTCTCACGTTTTTCTTAAATGAGAGAGCCTCCCCTCTTATTTATACTCTCCAAGTAGCTTCCTTAAAAACATCTTCTAGGTCACTTTGCCCACTTTCCTTATTTTAGGGTTAACCCACTTCTAATTTCTCCATTAAATTTATTAGTGAATTCATTTATTTTGTATTCACTTTGAATTATAGTACACTCATCACTTCACTTTATTATTTACCTTTTAAAATCTATTAAACCACTTTGACTACTTTGACCTTTTGGGGCTTCTAGATGA
>JZKD02S2065274.1:14115-52043 GCA_000966675.3 Picea glauca
TCGTAAGGCCATAACTCTCAAACCGTGAGGAGTTATGTGATGTTCCACATACCACCAGAAATGGAATGACATGTACTATCCATATAGAATAGTATTACCTAAAAATATATCAAAAATCATACAGTTATCCATCAAACAAACTTGGGTCCATTACCCAAACCCAGGTTCTCCAACTTCTCATGGCCATAACTCTCTAACCGTGAGGAGTTATGTGACGTTACACATACCACCAGAAATGGAATGACAAGAAATATCCATATAGGATAATTTCACTGACAAATTCACCAGTTTTCATCTCACTATTCCACAAATAATCATGGGTTCTCTAACCATACTTCTAGGATAAGTCAATTTGCAAAGTGTCTTCCCGTGAGGGATTTCACCATAAGGGGACCACTTTGGATTTCATCCATTTATACTTATTATCAACCATGACAAGACAATAATGAGTCATATTTACATCAAACAATCTTGGGTCCATTACCCAACCTTTGTGCTATAGGGTTTTCTTCAAGGGTTGACATCAATGACAACCAACCTTAATCAACAGGGCCATGGTGCCCCCGGATCCAATGCTAGGATTCATATAAGTGGCCAAGGGAGAGGATGAAAATGGTGAAGGCCTATTTGACACATCAACAGGAAAATGATTAGAGACCCAAGGCATGGACTAAGTGTCATAATTCTGCATACCATTATGGAAAACAGACGGATTCGTCCCCATGAAAAGAGTGAACATCATGTGGGGGGGGGAGATGGTAAATGAGGGAGCCAACATAACTCCACTATCCATGATAATTAAAACTCAGTATAAAATCCTAAGGCCAACTAGTGATCAAAGAGCACACCAAAAATAATCAAACAACCAATACACACATAAATAGGATAAAGTGGCTGAAAGGGGCATCCCTCCCTAAAGTAGGTATGCCTCGCCCAAGAGGGGCCTAAGACTCCATAATAAAGATCAGAGGTAAAAAAATCAGTTATAAGGGACCTCGTGGGATTAACAACCAATCACTCATATCCCCTCAGAGAGGTAATCCTCCATAAAGGTTGCATGTTGTCTGACCCTTCTCTGACCTAGGGTACCTGCAGAATAACCCCTACAAGTAACCTATGTGGCACCTAAGTCAAGCAAATAAGAAACCACTATATAACCGATGCACAGGCGAGTAGTCGTAAGTCAGTTCCACCATATGGGCAGGGTAGCAAAGCCTGAAACCTTGAAAGCACCGCTTCTCATAGAGGTAAGGGCACTAGAAAGATCCCCATATACGAATAGATCCCCATAAATATCTCTAACGCTAAGAAGGTATCAGGGCGATATACCTTCAACCGACCTCACGCGACCTCATGATTAACTTTGGTGTAAGCGGAGCCTCCTGATATTACCGATTATACAATGGATTTCTCCACTCCCTTAGTCAGACACATATGTTAATTTAATAGCCTTGGAGAAGTTTACTCACAAAATCCTATTCCAAGGCACTAAATCCTAAGCTAGCTTGTGCACCCTAGAAAATAAAATCGTTACTATTCAATTTTAAATTATAGCGTTAATTTTAATGGTCATGCTTACTCAAAAGGTGCGGTCATGAAACTAGTGGTGTTATGACTCAACAAGTAAAGTAAATGAATACGAAACAATGCAAAGTCCTCACTTCAATTTCCAATGAGTGATATGCTTTCTAAAAATGTAATTTTCAATTCAATGATGCAATTCTAAATAAAAATGCAATCTTTCTTTACATGCACTAAGATAAATGACTAATACTCAAAAGATAAAAATGCCAATCAATGCAAAATGCCTAATATTTTTGTATTTTCAATATAAGAAAAATGAAAATGCATGGACTGAACAATGACTTGATACATAAAGACTCTATTGTGTATAGAAAGAGACAACCCAAGTAGGATACCAAGGAGAAAAACACCCTTCCCAATGTACAAGGACAATCAAAATGAAAATATGATGAGAAAGGCACCACCCAAAAATTCAACCAAAGACAGGTTTCCTGTCATCCCACAGACACTTAACAGTCACTATAGAGACCTAAGAAGACTCAAAAATCATCAAAACCTACCCAACAACCACCAAACCCAAAAAACAAGCAACAAAGTTTGATGTACGTGACTGTTGAAGGGAAAAGCACATATGTACGCAGGTTGCAGAAGGAAAGCACACGTATATACACAACTGTCAAGCAAACACCCGCGTATATGTGTCAAAAACAAAGCTAGGCTAAGGAGAAGGATGAAAGACTCAGACCCAGAGTGAGCAGAGGTTGTCAAGCAATGATATGAAAAGAAACACAATATGAACGAGAGAAATCTAAGGAGAAAAACATTCCAAACCTCGAAAAAAGAAGATTATATCCCCAGTATGGTCGCCAATTTTGTTACGAGGAAAATATCTCTATGGCTAGGGGAAAACCACAAAAGACGAAAATCATTGCAGAAGTCAACTCTATTCTCAAGTATGTTATATAAACAAATATGCTAGCAAGACAAGATAAAGGGCCTACCTCTTCCAGACGTTCGATGAAGTCCACCGTTGAGCACTTAACCCAAAGCAATATACTTGCAACTAGTCCTCAACAACCAAGCAAAGAAAGAATATGGTGATAATATATGATGTTATCACATTCAATAGCATAATCCATTAACATTCGTAACATATACGCCCATGAAATAATAATTCAAATATTTGCAAGATATTAGTTGGACGAGAAAAGAGTATTTCTATTAAGATATAATCAACAAAAGTGAATAAGTTTCAAACTTCCGTGTCAGCATGATTCAGAACTGAGAAACTAAGTTCCTTCTAGTTGGACCTCCACCACTTCAATCCTCCATCAAAGGCAAGTTCATAGAAGAGATACCATGAAGTTATCAATCAATAAGGGAATAGCTTGGGGGTTGAACACTGTGTTTAGACTTAAAGGATAAAGGGATGCAGACTCAATGTGAAGTGAATAGTTCCTCCAGAGTAACTTTTCTCTCAAAGTTGAATTCTTTCTCTTCTTTTCCATAGCTCGGAATTGGCCCATTTATAGCCTTCAAGTGGAATTGAAGGGCCAAGTTGGAACGTTTCCAGTATATGTAAGGCCAAGGATCATTAATCTCATGTTATGACATGGAAACCCGACACCATTTTTCAATTTTGGGCACATTTCTCGATGTAAGCGGGCTGTAGTGGTGCAACCTTCATATACACATGTTGTATAGTAGGCAAGGTGCGTATATGTGGAAAAGTTGTATTTTAAGCTCTGGGATTTTCAAAAAGGGATGACGAGTCTGCATAAGGAAATGGAAAAAGGCCTTTTGTTCAAGATTGCATGGGGTGAGACAAATCTTGCTATAACACAAGGGAAACATATGCTCCAGCTTCCGACGCTTTGATCCCAAATCCCCAAGAAGGCGACCATGAGGCTAGAAGTATTCTGGACACTAAATTTCTCGACCAACTGGGAACACAACTTTAGAAGGATAGCTCCAAGAATGACTTGGGTGCTGGTGAATAGGAAGAAGAAACACAACAACCAGAAATCGACATCTCAATGACCAACCCCCCAACTAGTATCGATTCTTTGCTTGTCTCCCCAGCTAGGAAAAAGACTCCACCAACTGACGAGGACCAGTAAGAGGCCAAGTCACCATATCATACATAAACCTCCCCTACTAAGGAATTACAAGAACTGATCATAGAATATTTCTACATGGAAAGAAGCCTAGGAAACACTTTGATCTAGGGAGATCAACAGATTCCTGAACCAGTAGATGAAATCATCGATATATATTCGATCACTTATGATAGAAAAAGGAAATATGTCATGAGAAGAATGTCCAAGAAAAGGAGGCTCATGCTTGATAGCACACTTCTTGTCACCACAGAGGAGGTGTTTCAACACAAAAAATACTAAGATGACTGATTTTATTGGAGCATGTATGGCTATAAACGATGCTACGTTGGACAGGGAAAGAAGGGATTAAAGGGAGGTAGTTTCCATGAAGAAAGAGTTGGATCATTTGCACCATCAAGCGAAGTATTACCATAATTCAACATAGGCAGTATTACTCCTAAAGAGTGAGTTTTGAGAAATGTATGCGCAATTCACAAGCGAAAGGAATTTGTTCACCGCTTCCATAGCCGACTTTCAAGAAGATACCCTCATGGGGTTGGAAACCTATAAAGACATGTAGAGATGGTATGAGAAGGCACATCATGTATTAAAGTAGATCAATTACATCAGTGAAGTGCAGAAAGTTTGAGACACAGAAGAGCATGGCATCCAAGTGTTGCTGGATAGAAACATCTCCTGAATTAGGATAACAGTTGAATACTGGGTAAGTATGGTCCAGGAACCTCAACAGAAGATACAGGAAATATGGGGAGAGTGCAATAAAATTTGGGAGAAAATCAATTGGGGGATGAAAAACATTAACCTATCTCAGACAATGTTGAGTGTCCACTAATCAGAATGGTATTAATGCTAGTTTGAAGTTGTTTATATATTCTTCGTCTGCATGCTAAGGTATAGAGGTTATCCTAAAAAAACCTATCCTTCTCCCAACACATAGTTAACTTCCCTCTTCCATTTATATTAAGCTTTGTCTTTCTTTGTTATAAATATTAAGAAAATAACCAAAAAGAGAATTGCCCAGTGTTAGGAAAGTTTTCATAGAAAAGACACATCTGTCAGTCACGATTAAAGCCCATCGATAATTCCATCTAGATCACGAATCTGGAGAACCTTACCACTCATCAAATGCTTTCGAGTCTAATTGGGAATCTTAAGCGTGTCTGGTTCCTACTGTTGAGTTAAAAGGACAGAAGACCCCTCAACAGAACCAATGTCACTTCTTTTATCTAAGGCATAAATGTGATTGGTCCAGGGCGGATTATCTCTGTCTTCGAATTCAATATTTGTTGATGTATTGAGTAAGAGTTGTTGTATATGCTATTTAAGTTATCTTATAATATAGAAACAATTCTTTTATTCTAGTTGGTGAATAGAAATATATTGTGTTAACATGTGATTAATAATAGAGCATTGAAAATTACTTTTACTGCACGAACTTCTGGTCACGTATATATGTTCTTTCTGTAACTATTATCTTAGACGATGTTGAATGTCCACAAGTCACAATGGTATTATTGCTAGTTTGAAGTAGTTTAGGTCTTCTTCGTCTGCATGCTAAAGTATAAAGGTTATCCTAAAAACCTATCTTTATCCAACACATATTAACTTCCCTCTACCATTTAGTTTAAGCTCTATCTTTCTTTTGTTACAAATGTTAGAAAAATAACCAAAAAGAGAACTGGATATCCTAAGGAAATGTTTCATAGAAAAGACACATCTATTAGTCACAATTAAAGCCCATCGTTAATTCTAGTCAGATCACAAATACGAAGAACCTTACCCCTCATCAAATGCTTACGAGTCTAATTGGGCCTCTTAAGCGGGTTTGGTTCTTGTTGTTGAGTTAAAGGGATCTCAGACCCCTCAACATAATTTGCGCTAGGAGGGAATGAAGGAATGGATGGATAACCATATTTATGATAATATATATCTTAAATCCTATAGATTCAAAACAACCCACATGCATGGCTAGTCATTCTCAATACAACCCACACATAGAGAGTACTCCCGATACGAGTAAATCACCTCAACATGAAGAGGAATAATGCATGTACCCTGAAATACCTTACGCTCTTCCCCATGAAGAGTTAAATAAGTTCAGAAGAATCATCAAAGCTTATTCCTGATAGGTCAGGGTATTACCTTTAGCTCCTTTACTTCCTCGAAGAAAACAAATAAGTAGACCATTTTTTGATACCCCATGATTAGGTATTTGTTCACACGATAGAAGATATGATAGATTTTTCCCTCACATAGATCGAACAACCCCTTAATTTGATACCCAAAACACCAACTGGTAACTACTATGAACCTCACGATTTTGAATATGAAGAGGAGTATAACTAATATCACTCAGGGTCTGAATCATAAGACATGTGGGATAATAATTACAACAACATAGATTAGCCTAGAGATAACCAACCATGGTTGGAAAGAGATGCTCTGGAAATTCGAGGATGGATGCATAACCTACCCAAACATCCATAAAAGATACTTCCCAAATATGATCTAGAAACCTATAGATTGCCTGAATATTATATTAAGAAATTTATATTAACAATAAGGTTGATGAATGTACAACACGAAGATGTGGTGTGTAGATTGTTCCCTTATACGTTTGAAAATTCATCTTCAACCTGGTATTTCAACCTATCGATTGGTTCCATAACTAGTTGGATTAAGTTTCAAAAGAATTTCTTGGACAAATTTGTTGAAGAAACTACTACATGATCCTTAATGGCCGAACTTTTCGCCGCCACTATGAATCCAAAAGAAAAGGTTAAATATTTCAACCAAAGGTTCACCACCATTTTGAATAAATTCCAACCCGAGGCTAAACCCACTCAAGAGTTGCAGATTGAAGTATATGCTAATGCTCTCCCAGCTTCTATTTCCATGTTCGTAAAAATGGTTGCCAAACATACTCTAGCTGAAAATTTCAAAGAAGCTAAAACAATTGAATTCCAAATGAAAGGATGTAAAGAAGTTTAGATATCACTAATAAAAAGGGAAACCCAACCTCTACCTAAGAGAGAATTTTCTTTAACAAGACCCTCGAGAAAACAAATAGAAAAGGGTCCCGAGAAAGAGGGATAAGATCTAGAAAACCTATAGCGGATGATAAAGAAAATTTCAAACGAGATCGTAGATATGAAAAGGAGTGTCGGGGAAGGAAACCAAAGCCAAAGGACTTATAAACCATTTTTTAAAAGGAACCCACCTTTCAAGGCTATAGAACCTCCCCCAACCAACCTGAACATCGACTTAGGGAACGTAGCATCTGACTCCTTCTATACATACCATCAAGAAAAAATTTCAAAAAGGGACTGCCCCCAATGGTTGCATGTTATGATTCTAATGGCTAACCGATTCCTAGATGAAAGTTCTCTGTCTGAACAATCTAGTGACTTGAAAATGGGTATCACCGATCAACAAAGTCAAGAACCACATGAAGATACTTCCATGTTGTTATGGGATCCGAATCACCTTATACCTTTCAACGACATCGCTGAGGTGCAGGGACCCTCCACTGAAATTTTGGTTGTGCAGACACAAATTAAAAGTACCTATCCAAATTAATCCCACCAGTACTCAATCATCTTGGGGAAATCAAGAGACCGATCACCCCAAACCTCTTTTCTCTTCCCAAAAAATCCCACGAACATACATATACGGGAAATGCCTAAGCTAGAATACAACGTAGTAGACGACTTGAAGAAGATGAAATCTAATGTGTTTGTCATGGACATGTGTAGGATTCCTCAACAAAAGGTTTTTTTTACAAGCCTTAAATTAACATATACCTCTATGAAAAAAATTAACTAAGGCATCACCCCATCTCCCACAGACTTAATAAATAAGCCAAATGTGAATGCTTGTTCTTTGGATAAAAAAGGAAGGCCTTTTGTTCCTCTTTTTCTCTTGACGTTTGAGGTTTTTAACAAAAATATACATAATTTCCTAGTTGATTCAGAGGCATCTTCAAATTTCATGCCATTGACAATATGGAAGAAACTGAATGCAACCCCAGTCAAAAGTGATAAACACGTTATACAACTAAATAGAACTCAGGAAAAGGTCATTGGGAAATTGAAAGAGGTCATGATCATAATTGCTACACACCCCAAAATTTTCCAAGTAATTGACATAATCATGGTAGACATCTCAGAGGCCTATGGAATGATACTTAGTCGATACTGGTCTGAGAAATTAAACAAATACTTTAGTACCGACTGGGCTCACCTCTGGTTTCCATTGAAAGGACATACAAACATGGCCAGGATTGATAGAGAAAGATATCTCAAACATACCATCACTGATTTAGAAACCCCAAATGAACCCTCGTCAATAGAGTTCCCTGTGTTAGGAAACTACTCCTATGATTATGATTTCGGTAATTCTCCCCCTCCACATGTATGACATAAATTCCACACAAAAATTAGAAATGATATTTAAAATAGACTTACTAGCAGTCGTAGAAGAAAGTATCCTCTGTCAGGATTCTCTAACAGGAGTAGAAGACAAGGAGGTTGAATTTGAAAAATAGCTAGACATGAAGAAGTTAGAAAATCCTCTCCTCAAATTTGGATGTTGTAATTTGATGGTTCTAAATCACAAGAAGGGTTGGGAGCAGGATGCATCCTCTTTGATCCAAAGGGGAAACAAAACTTCTTATCCTGTAGATTAGAATTCGAATGCACTAATAACACTGTTGAATATGAAGCTTGAGTCTAGGGACTAAAGAAAGCCAGTGCCTTAAACATCAAGGAATTGAAGGTTTTTAGAGACTCTGAAATTATCGTTACGAAAGTAAAGAATACTATCCATTGCAATTCACCTCACTTAAGAAATTACCAACAAGAGGTACACAGACTAATCAAAAATTTTGAGGCCTTCAACATTAACATTGTTCCCAGGATAAAAAATACCCTTGTCGATGCTCTAGCCACCGCAGCCTCAATATTATCTCCTTTAGAAGATTATGAAGCCTCTAGGTTCGCAGTGGAACTGCTCTACAAACCCTCGGTTCCTAACAACGTGTCTAACTGGAATTTTTTTGAAGGGGATGAAAAAATTGTAGATTTCCTAACCAATCAGGAGAATTTTAGGGATTTGGCCGTTGATGATGAAGTATTCCAGGAACTACGCATAGAATCAGATCTCCACGAATAACCAAAGGTAATAGATCATTCTGATGACAAACCCAAGTTTCACACGATACCTAAAGGGGTGGCCAATTGAGGCGAATTAAGGAGAGGAATGATCTAATTACAAACTGAATACAATAAACACAAAGATATGAAGAATAACACATATATCTAGTGAACAATATCTTCTATTAAATAAATGAAATAGGATGAAACTGTAAAACTGCAGAACTGAAACACATGCTCGAATGGTGGTAGCTATCTCTGAGAAGAGATGTGGCTGCTACGTGCATCTACCTGAGAATAATGATTACAATGAGGCTCCAGAAGCCTTTTTGATATTAATCATGAATTCCAAAAACCTAGAAATCCAAAAACCTAACCCTAGAAGGTGAAATGCCAAAAGTCATGTGGGCCCCTATGGGTAAGTTGGTACATCAACTTCCCGGGGTCATAACTTTTTTATACAACCTCTGTTTTAGGTGTGTAATAGCCCGTTGGAAATGTCTTTAAGAGAACTACACATTATTCCATCAAACTCTGAATCTGTCTACAGTTTGACTATGGCGAGACAAAAAAACATTTTTTAGGGCCCCAAAATGACCCTGAAACTACAACAAGATGTGTTGACATGAAAACATACAAAATAATCTAGTTGGATTAGGCGAGAGGCCACCAGTATCCACCTAGAGGATGTGTAGGGCTTCAGAAATCCCCAAAAGTGTAGAACCCATGATTACAAATAAGTACAGAAGAACGTGGTGAACAAAAAATGGACAAGAGGACCCAGTTGGAATAGGTGGGTGGCCACCATTATCCACCTGGATCAATCCTCCCCCCTTAGGAAGCATTGGTCTCCATTGCATTGAGTTCTCCTCTCAGGTGAGGAAACTTCTGCTAGATTTGGCCTTGGGTGAGCAACTTGCCTTGGTGTAGGAGTTTGCCCTGCCTTAATAACCCGATAAAGTTGGATCCTTTGTTGGTCAGTGCCCTTGACCTATGTGTCCACTATCTGATCAGTGGATGATTTTTCCATGCAGTCAAGGTTGAGCTCTGTTGGTGTCACTTGTTTCATGATTTCTGAGGTGTCCAATAATGGTGTAAAATAGGGCCGAAGGAGGTCCACATTGAACATTAGGTGCAGGAAAAGGAAGGGTGGAGTGTTGAGCTCAAAATCATTGTTACCCACATCCTTGGTGATAGTGCAAGGCCCAAAACGAAGTGGGTGAAGCTTCCAATGGGGGCCCGTGAGATGCTCCTTCTGCAAATGTAAACAAAATTTGTCGCCAACCTGAAACTGGTGCAGTACCCTGTGTTGATCATGGCGCTGCTTGTACTTAGCATTGGATTTATAAAAAATCTTCTGGACCTATTGGCGGATTTGCTGAATCTGCTCAATGAATTTGGTGGCTTTTTCGATCTCATACTAAACATGTGAAGGGTTTTTCTGTGTGGTGGAAATAGGTAGTACAACTTCCATGGGACCCAAGGTTTGGAATCCCATCCCCACTTGAAATGGGCTATGGCCGTTGGAGCTATGTAGATCCCTGTTATAACTATGTTGAACATAGAGGAGACTCTCATCCCATGTACGTGGATGCTTAGAGTTGTACATGCGCAGGACGTGCACAATCATCCAATTGAAAAACTTTGTTTGGTTGTCTATTTGGGGGTGGAAAGAAGTGGATTTAGTGAGCTTGGTGTCCAACAGTGACCAGAGACTCGACCAAAATGTACTGAGGAACCTGCTATCTCGGTCGGAGATGATGGTCTTTGGTATCCCAAAATGGACCCAGACTCACTCGAATAAGATCTTGGCAGTATCTATCGCTTTGATATTATTCTTACAGGCTGTGAGGATGGCCATCTTTGAAAACCGATCAACGACCACAAATACACAATCATTTCCTTGCTTGGTGGATGGAAGGCCATACATGTAATCCATTGAGACAGATTCCCAAGGCTTCTCAAGAGTAGGAAGAGGTGTGTATAAGCCTTTCTTATTGATGGATGGATTGGAAATGGCACAGGAAGTGCAATATCTGATATACTTGTCGACTCCATGTTGAAGTTTTGGCCAATAAAAATGTTTTTGAAGAACGACCAAAGTTTTCTCCACGCCAAAATGTCTTTCCATCCGATTGTAGTGGGCCTCCAAGATAAGATTTTCACGCTCACTTGTAGCAACACAGAGATGGCCCAAATGGAATAATAGTCCATCCTGAATGTGAAGATTAGTGACAATCACGTATGTACCAAAGAGCTGATAGGTGGTTGTGAAGTTTGGATCTTGTCGATAAAGTTGGGTCCACTCAGATACCTCATGTCCAGAAGAATGGAGCACATTGGTGAGTACAACCATAGGAGGTCGACTGAGGCAGTCAATGACACTATTTGAGATCCATGTCTTATACTTGATGTTGATATGGAACTGCTGTAGGTAGGTGGACCACTTCTAATGATGGTCATTCTGCAATTTCCCCTGTGTCTGTATGAATTGCAGAGGCTTGTGATCTGTGTGGATGATCGTCTCCTTTCCTAGAATGTAATGTTTCCATTGACGACATACTTGTACAATGGAATACATTTCCTTGTCATAGGTGGGTTATTTCCGGATAGTATATGAGAGTTTCTCACTATGGTATGCCACCGTATGGCCGTGTTGAGTGAGAATTATTCCTACAACATAGTCAGATGCATTAGTCTCATTCTCGAACAATTGTTCCATATCGAGCAAGGAGAGTACTGGAGCTGAGCACAAGTGATGCTTCAGATCATCGAATGCTCATTGTTGTTCCTTTCACCACATGAAATTTTCCCTGCCACTGCCCTTGGTCACCTGGTTGAGGGGCCATGCAATATGGGAGAATCCCAACATGAAATGTTGGTAGAAGTTGGCTAGTCCCAAGAAGATCTGAAGATCAGTTAGTGTGGTCGGGGCTATCCAGTCATAGATGACTTCAATCTTAGCTGGATCAACATGTACCCCATGCTCATCAACAATGTATCCCAAGTATTGGAACTTGTTCATGCCAAAAGAGAATTTTTCCAAGTTGGCATATAGCTTGTGCTGTCGCGGAGTGCTCAAAACATGTTGAATATGTCACATGTGCTCCTCCCAATTTCTGCTAAAGATGAGGATGTCATCCAAATATACCACCACAAAGTAGTTGGTGAAGGGTCGCAATACATCATCCATCAACCTCATGAAAGTGGTTGATGCATTTGTTAGGCTGAAGGGCATGGCTATCCATTCGAAGAGACCTTCTTTAGATTCGAAGGTTGTCTTCTATACATCATTTGGTTCAATGGAAATATGGTGGCAGCGAGACTTTAGGTCAATCTTGATGAAGAAATTTTCCCCCTTGAGTTGGTCAAGAAGGTCATCAATCCTAGGAATTGGGTACCATTTCCTGATTGTGATTTTATTTAAGGCTCTGTAACCAATGTAGAGTCACCAAGTCTCGTCCTTATTCTGCACCACTACAATTGGGCTTCTGCAAGGGGAGGATTTGGGTATGATGTTCCCCTTTTGAAGAAGCTCTTGGATATGACGCATGATTTATTCATTTTCCATCAATGAGTGATGATAGACTGGTCCATTAGGTAGAGGTGAACTGACGGTTAGATCAATTGGATGGTTGACTTGGGAATGCGTCAGTACCCAGATGGGTGAGGAGAAGATGTCTTTGTATTCTTCCATGATCCCATCCACTTGCTTCTGCTGCAAAGAGAGGTTCTATGTAGAGGCCACATATGTGGCAGATACCTTCTACTTACTTTGAGCATGGATCACAAAGAATACTAACTTCTCAGTCTGTGAAATGACCTTACTGCATTGCTTAGCAAAGATTAAAGAAATAACGGTAGGTGGTGCCACCTCTGGTATCCTGTACAATTGTCTACCCAAAGTAATAGTAACATTGTGGGGTCTAGACTCATACACAACATGACGCTTCCACAAATATGGTTTTCCTAAAATAACATCACAAACTTCAAGGGGATCAATATCACACAATACCTCATCTTTGAAAGGCTTGATGTTGTAGGGTAGACAACATTTTTTGCTGACACAAAGATCTCTTCCTTGGCCAAGACAACTGATGGTGTAGGGCTGTAGGTGCAGTGTCATTGGAATGTTTAGCCACTTGATGACCTTTGCTGAAATCAGGTTCTTCTGATTGTCACTGTCGATAATGAAATGAAGCGAGGCCCCCTTTAGCCACATCTGTGAGTGAAAGAGGCATTCCCCTTCCTTTGGTTCTTCTGGTTTGCTTGGATGGATTTCAGTGGTAGATATAGTGGCACTGGGTTCAACATAGATAATCTGCTTCCCTCCTTCGGGATTTGATTCAGAATTAGAATCAAACTCTAACTCGGAAGCCTTCAACTCGACCACGAGTGACTGCTTGGAGAGACATTATTCAGTGTTGTGCCAAGGGATTTTATGGTACCAATGCCATTTTCCCATGTCCTTCTTCGTCTTCTCATTTCCATTCTTGTGTTGTGGCTTGGACTGGTTGTCCTGAGAGAGACCATCTCGGCTCGGTCCCTTGTTGTGTAGGTTGGGGCCGCCTTTACCCTGCTTCAACTATGAGGAGTTTACAGATCCAAACTCTCTCCTCTTCTGCTTAAATTTCTGCTCGATCTTGACAGTGTATCTATAAGATGTGACCAATGAGGCAATGTCCAGAAAATCCATTTCTGTTTGAATGTATCTATGAAAACAACTATGGTATTTGAGCACCAGATGATGCTCAGAGTATTTGATACACAATTTGATGCGGAGGATATGGAAATTATTGGTGAAATATAGTACTGTCTGGTCCCTTTCTTGACGGAGGGTGGTACATATAGTATATTGGTCCTTGTAGCTTCCAACATGGTAGTATTGATCTTTAATGGTGTCCCAAAACGAATCCCATGTAGGGGCCACCACAAATATTGCAGATTCCTCTATGGCCTTTTTCTCATAGTAAGTGTCCCACCAGTCCTTTACATTGGGGAAAACCTTGAGGAGTGCAAAAGTAATCTTTTCCCTATCGGAAAAATTGTGGACCGAAAAATACCCTTCAGGTAGATTCAACCATTTATCTTCAAATAATGGAATATCAAAATTTACCTATACCTTGAAGGGGGTTGCATGACCGCTTGATGAAGATGCTTCTCCTGTGGGAAGTCATCGAAGGATCTGCGCAAAGTTGTCCATCGTTTAGTTCCTTTTTCGCGCAAGGGATTCCTCGAGCAACATTTTAATAGGATCTCCTGCTCCATCATATTTATTTTCATCCCCCATGGGTTGTTGTCGGGCTCGACACAATCGATCTTGCAACGACTCGATTGGTTCGAGTCCCAACTTCTTCTACCCATATCTTGTCGGGGACATGCACAAATAAAAATAAATGAAGAGTAGGCTGCTTTGATACCACTGATTCTGATTTAGGACAGAAACTAACTGATTGTAGATTGAATACAATAAACACAGAGATATGAAGAATAACACATATATCCAATGAAAAATATCTTCTATTAAATAAATGAAATAGGCTGAAACTGTAAAATTGCAGAACTGAAACACTTGCTTGAATGGTGGTAGCTATCTCTGAGAAGAGATGTGGCTTCTACGCGCATCCGTCTGAGTAGAATGATTACAATGAGGCTCTAGAGGCCTTTTTGATATTACTCATGAATTCCAAAACCCTAGACATCCAAAAACCTAACCCTAGAAGGTGAAACGCCAAAAGTCATATAGGCCCTTATGGGTAAGTTGGTACCTCAACTTCCCGGGGTCGTAAATGTTTCCTACAACCTCTGTTTCAGGTGTGTGATAGCTTGTTGGAAAGGCCTTTCAGAGATCTACACATTTTGTTGTCAAACTCTAACTCCATCTACAATTTGATTGTGAAAAGCCAAAAAAACAATGTTTAGGGCCTTAAAAGTCTCTGGAAGTACAACAAAATGTGTTGACATGAAAACATACAAAATAAGACAATTAGATTAGGAAAGAGGCCACTAGTATCCACCTGGAGGATGTGTAGGCCTCCAGACATCTCCAGAAGTGTAGAAACCACGATTACAAAGAAGTACAAAAGAATGTGTTGAACAAAAAAATGGACAAGAGGAGCCAGTTGGAATAGGTGGGTGACCACCAATATCCACCTGGATCAATCCTCCCCCCTTAGGAAGCAATGGTATCCATTGCATTGAGTTACCCCATCAGGTGAGGAAAATTCTGTTGAATTTGGCCCTGGGTGAGCCACTTTCCTTGGTGTAGGAGTTGCCCTTCCTTGACAACCCGATAAAGTTGGATCCTCTACAGGCGAGTGCCCTTGACTTGTGTGTCCAATATATTATCAGTGGATGTCTGTTCCATGTAGTTAGGTTTGAGTTATGTTGGTGTCAGTTGTTCTGCGATCTCTGAGGTATCCAATAATGGTGGAAAATATGGTCAAAGGAGGTCCACATTAAACATTGGGTGCAGGCCAAGGAAGGGTGGAATGTTGAGCTCAAAAGAATTTCTACCCACAACCTTGGTGATAGTGTAAGGCCCATAGTGAAGTGGGTGAAGCTTCCTATGGGGCCCTATGAGACACTCCTTCAACAAATGTAAATAGACTTTTTCGCCAACCTGAAACTAGTGCGGTACCCTGTGTTGATCATGGCGTTGCTTGTACTTAGCATTGGATTTTGAAAAATCTCCTGGACCTGTTGGTGGATGTGTTGAATCTGCTCAAAGAATTTGGTGGATTTTTCGATCTCATACTGAACATGGGAAGCGTTTGTCTATGTGGTATCAAGAGGTAGTACAACATCCATGGGACCCAAGGGTTGGAATCTCAGCCCCACCTAAAAGGGACTATGGTTGGTGGAGCTATGGAGAGCCCTGTTGTAACTATGTTGAACATAGGGGAGACTCTCATCCCATGTACGCAGATGCTTAGATTTGTACATGTGCAAGATGTGCACAATCATCCAATTGACAACCTTTTTTTGGTCATCTATTTGGGGGTGGAAAGAAGTGGATTTAGTGAGCTTGGTGTCCAACAGTGACCAGAGACTCGACCAAAATGTGCTGAGGAACCTGTTGTCTCGGTTGAAGATGATGGTATGTGGTCAGAGATGATGGTCACAATCATTTCCTTGCTGGGTGGACAGAAGACCAGACATGTAAACCATTGAGACAGGTTCCCAAGGCTTCTCGGGAGTAGGAAGATGTGTGTATAAGCCTTGCTTCTTGATGGTTGGCTTGGAAATGGCACAGGAAGTGAAATATATGATATACTTGCGGACGTCCTATCGAATTTTTGGCCAATAAAAATGTTTTTGAAGAATGGGCACGCCTTTATCCATGCAAAAATGTCTTGCCTTCCAACTGTAGTGGGATTCCCAGATCAACTTTGTAAGCTTGCTTGTAGGAACATAGAGATGGCCTAGATGGAATAATAATCTGTCCTGAATGTGAAAATTAGTGGCAGTCGCACCTGTACCCAAGAGATGATAGGTGGTGGTGAAGTCTGGATCTTGTTGATAAAGTTGGGGCCACTCAGATACCTCATGTCCACAGGAATGGAGCACAGTGGTGAGTGCAACCACAGGAGGTTGACTGAGGTAGTCAATGACATGATTTGAGATCTTTGTCTTATGCTTGATGTTGAGATGGAACTGTTGCATGTAGGTGGACCACTTCTAATGGAAATCATTCTAGAATTTCCCCTATATTTGTATGAACTACAGAGGCTTGTGATCAGTGTGGATGATCATCTCCTTTGCCAGAATGTAATATTTCCATTGAAGACATGCTTGTACATTGGAATACATTTCCTTTTCATAGGTGGGGTATTTCCAGATCGTATCTGAGAGTGTCTCACTATGGTATGCCATCAGATGGTCATGTTGAGTGAGAAATGCGCCTAAAACATAGTCAGATGCATCAATATAAATATCGAACGATTGTTATAGATCGGGAAAGGAGAGTATTGGAGCTGAGAAAAAGAAATACTTCAGATCATCGAATGCTCATTGTTGTTCCTTCCCTCACATGAAATTTTCCCTGCCACTACCCTTGTTCACCTGGTTGAGAGCCCATGTAATATGGGAGAATCCCAACACGAACCGTCAGTAGAAGTTGGCCAATCCCAAGAAGCTCTGAAGCTCAGTTAGTGTGGTTAGGGCTGGACAATCACGAATGACTTGGATCTTAGTTGGATCAACATTTACCCCATGTTCATCAACAATGTAGCCCAATTATTGGACCATGTTCATTCCAAAAGAGCATTTTTCCAAGTTGGCATATAGCTTGTGTTGCCGCAAAGTGCTCAAAACTTGTTGAATATGCCACATGTGCTCCTCCCAAGTTATGTTGAAGATGAGGATGTCATCCAAATATACCACCACAAAGGAGTTGGTGAAGGGTTACAATACATCATCCATCAACCTCATGAAAGTGGTTGGTGCATTTGTTAGGCCGAAGGGCATGACCGGATATTTGAAGAGACCTTCTTTAGATTTGAAGGTTGTCTTATATACATTAGTTGGTTTGATGACCACACATTATGTCGTTAAAATCTGATTTCGTCTACAGTTTGGTTGTGGCGAGACAAAAAAACAATTTTTAGGGGCCTGGAAGTACAATAAGATGTGTTGACATGAAAACATAAAAAATAATCCAGTTGGATTAGGAGAGAGGCCACCAATATCCACATGGAGGATGAGTAGGGATTCAAACAGACCCAGAAGTGTAGAACCCACGATTACTAAGAAGTACATAAGAACATGCTGCAAAGAAAACGGACAAGAGGATCGAGTGGAATAGGTGGGTGGCCACCAATATCCACCTAGATCACCAATCTGGAGAACCTTTTTGACTTAAGGGAAAGATTCAAAGGGACAAAGAATGAAAAAATAGGGATCTCATGTCCTATATATGAAACTATAAACCTAGGCACCTATGAGAACCCCAAGAATGTCAATTTAGGCAAGACCGTATCCAAAACAGATAGGAAATCTTATCTTAAACTTTTTAAAGAATATCAAGATGTCTTTGCTTGGTCTTACCGAGATGTGAAAACATACGATACTCGCATTATCCAACACATGATCCCGTTGAAATATGGAATAAAACCATTCCAACACAAGCTTAGAAAGTACCACCCATATCTGGAACCTCTAATGTATCAAGAGATGAATAAATTGTTAGATGCTAATATTATCTTTCAGGTAAGACACTCTGCATGGGTATCCAATCTAGTGCCTGTCAGAAAGAAGTCTAGGAAGATATGTTTGTGTGTGGATTTCAGAAACCTTAATAGAGCATCAGAAAAATATAACTACCCATTCCCAGCCATGGAACAACTCTTACATACAGTATCCGACTCTGAAATTGTTTCTCTCATAGACGTTTTCTCCAGATATAACCAGGTCCTAGTTTCAGAAGATGATCGATTAAAAACTACCTTCTGAACCAAGTGGGGAACCTTTTCTTATAAATGCATGCCCTTCAGGATGATTAACGCAGGTGAGACCTTCTAGAGGGCCATGGATGTATGTTTTTGGGGATTGATTAACAAGTGTATGGTAGTCTATTTAGATGACATAACGGTATACTCAAAAAATAAGGAAGACTACATTCAACATTTGACTCAGATCTTTGAAAGGTGTAGGAAATATGGAATATATTTGAACCCTAAGAAAACCATATTTGACGTCGAGGAAGGGAAGCCACTAGGTCATATTATATCTCAAGAATGAATGAGAATCGACACCGAGGGAATAAAAGTGATAGCTCGACTCCCCTTGCCTCACAATAAAAAGGCCATGCAATCTTTCTTTGGGAAAATCAATTTTGTGATAAAATTTATTCCTGACTTCATTGAAACTAAAAAACCTTTACAAAGACTGATTCACAAAGATGCAGAATTTAAATGGGGTGAAGAGAAGAAAGGTTCTTTCAATAACATCAAAATTTCCATCTCCTAAGCACCATTGTTACGAAGCCCTGATTTTAGCAAATATTTTTCCTTTATATCTTTTCTTCTGACCAATCCTTGGTTGCAGTACTTACCCAGAAGGATGATGAAAAAAATGAAGCACCAGTATCCTTTATGAGAACCAACCTCCAAAGAGTCGAACTGAACTACCCTTCTATAGACAAACAAGTTTACGCACTATATAAAACGATTAAACATTTCAGATCCTATATCCTGAAGAATCACACTAAAGTCATAGTACCTCATGTAGCGGTCCGATATTTGTTCACTCAACAGGAGATGGGAGAAAGATGGAGAAATTGGATGGAAACCGTTCAAGAATTTGATTTAGACATAAAACCTACCAAAATATTCAAGGGTCAAGGGTTGTGTAAACTGGCCGCTGAGGCCCATGATCTGATTAACGCAGAAGACTCCGGTTGAGAAAATGAGTTGTCATTATGGTACAGTGAAGCCTTATACACACCTCCTGGGAAGTAATCCTAGTATGGAAACTTGTCTTATCTCCTACATCATGGAACTTTTCTGGAGAAACTAAACCCTATAGAAAGGAGAGATCTCAGGTTAAAATATGCTCAATATCACCTCATAAATTCAGTGCTTTTTTCACGTAAATTATGATGGAGTGCTACTTAGATGTCTCGAACATGATGATGCAAAAAAAGTATTGAGAGACCTCCATGACGGTCCATCAGGTGGACATTTTGTAGGAGAAACCACAACTCACAAAAGATCAAGGGATGGAAATGTAAATGCCGGGAAATGTAAATCTTTCCAGTTGAGTGACAGTATAGAAAAGAAGGGAGTCGTTCCACTCCATACAATGACCATATCAAGACCATTCGAACAATGGGGAATAGACGTCATAGGATAAATTACTCCCAATTCTTTGAAAAAGCATAAATATATCTTGACTACCACATATTATTTTACGAGATGGTCGGAGGTTATCCCTCTCATGCACGTTAATGAAAAGGTAGTAATCCAATTTTTAGAACAAGAATTGATAACAAGGTTTGGATTTCCCTTTGTTCTCGTTTTTTAAAATGCTGCCTACTTTTCTTTCATGCTCTTGACAAAATTCACCCTTGATAAGGGGATCATAATAATATATTTTGCAAACTACTATCCGCAAGGGAATGGGGTAACAAAGTCATCTAATATAAACCTGGTGAGAATTAAAAAAAAAAACAGTTGTGGAAAATCAGAGGAATTGGCATAATTTGCTTCATAATGTGCCCCTATGGGACGATAGAGTAACTCCTAAAGAATCCATGTGAAACTCTTTATACTTTCTAGTATATGGACAAGAAGCCATTCTCCCAAATGGATTGTATCTTCCATCTTTACATCTTGCCCAGGCATCGAGAGGTCAACCCTCATCCAATATTCAACAAAGTATTGATATCCTTCTCATGCTAGACGAAGAAAAGGAAAAGGATAAAGTTAAGTTCACCACTCATCAACAAGTAGTTAAAATATGGTTCGACAAACATAAGGCCAAATAAAAAAATTTCGAAGTAGGAGACCTAGTCTGGAAGTGGGATAAAGAAAACGTCCCAAAGGAAAACACTCAAAGTTCTAAAATCTCTCACTCAGACCTTTTCAAATAGTTGAGAAGATTGGGGCAGGAACATATCGGTAGAAAAATATGAGGGGGAATCCGACACCCTCCTGATGAATGGCCAGACCTTAAAACAATACTTCTCCTAAAAAAATTAAAAAAATATTTTGATGCTTTGTTCGAAGTTTTTGTTGCTTTTCAGCATACATTTTTTTATCAGGATGAGTGTGTTGGTTTAGGGAAGATCGTTTTCTTTTACTTGTTATTTTATTTTAATTAAGTTGTGTTTAGTAAATAAATGGTTGAATTTAATGAATATGGTGAAGTAGACTATGCTCCTGACCTGCACTTACATGTGAAATGAGAGACGTTGGCCATACACAATTTTTCAAAAAAAAAAAATCATATTTCTCTTTGTAAACATACTACCTGGGGAAGCGATGAAATATCTGCCTAGTTTCTTGGTAAAGCTAAATGGAAAGATGGCTATTTGGAAAGAATCACATGTACCAATGAACAGAGTCAGGGAAAGATCCACCTTAACAGTTTCACCTTGTCAAAAAAATATATCCTCCTCTCTGACTCACTCTTGGTATTTATGCCAGAAAAAGATAATCCATAAAAAGAGTGTAAATTTTAGGAGGGTATGCAGATAACTCCATCGGGGCTATAGACACTCACTCACAGTGGAGTAAGTTCTGTGATGTCAGGGTGACTCCATCGGGGATATGGACGCTCGCTAGTAGTGGAACAAAACCACAAGAAATGGATGATAGCTAAATGGCCTCACGCCAATGGATGCCCTACCCGACTCTTGTCTATGAAGGACATGGATTGCGGTTAATAGGAAGGGGGTGAAAAATTTAAACCCCACAGGTGGATCCAGATTCACGAACCCAGGAACATATGTACACATTGATAGAAAAGGGTTCCATTGGAAAGAAATAGAATAAATCCAGATCGTTTCTCAATCAATTTGTACAGGCTAAGCACGAGGGAAGGAGAAAAGATTATGTTTTCTCCCAGAGAATCACCATTTTTTGAGCACTCAACTCACCCTAAAAGTCTTCGAGAATTTTTCTTTTCTTTTTGGGTACCACTTTGTCATTTTCTGAATGGAGTCAGTTGTGTAGGGATCAATGTTTTTTCTATTTGTTTTGTTTTATCATCGATCACATTCATTTTGGTCTGAAGTTTGTTGAAAAATTTGACATTTTTATCTAAATAAACATGGCATTAGATTAAGTTGTACACAGCTTAAAATTTGTTTTATAAAGGGCCATGCGTCGAACGACAATCCTGGCCTGCAAAAAAAATTCTTACAAATCTTCGATAAACCGTCAACATAGGCAAAAACAATCATCGATCCTTGGCATCGACGAAGAGGGATAAAGGGCATAGAAACATATGTCAAAAATAAAATCATCGACGCTGAAAAGAAATGCTTCTCACGCCCAAGGGGTCAAATCAACCACCACGTGTTTTTCCGCCTAAATAGTCTGTATTGCTCGGTTATTATCCATGCATATTTTGATGTCCCCCATGTCATATATATACTTCCACATCAACACTATACGAAATTTCTGGTCAACATCAAAACTTTTACCTAGAGGCACCAAAGAAACAACGCCAAAGATAATTTGCCGACGTCGATGCACTCATTGACTACTGGTTGATTGCTAGAACAACGAATTTTGGTTTTAGATCGAATATTCATCCGCCAATGTCGAAAATCCTAGTTGATCTACAATTTCCATTTAACGATCCTACTTATGCCTGATACCGATCATACTAGTTCTGTCGAAGTGCGAAGAATGCTTGGGTGATTTGAGGAGACACCTCTAGCTAAGTGAAGGACGAGGTTTGTGATTTGTTAGACAATTAAGAACTTCACGTAACCAATAACATGACGTCATGCTACGATCAAATTTAAAAACAAAAATCTTGATGAACTCTAAAAGTAACACGCTCCTATGCGACCAACCTGCATTACATTTAATCATGAGCATGATGTGGATTCTATTATAGATTATATAAATCATATCTTAATCCTGAATTTAATACTCGATGTGACACGGTAGGTATGTTTTAAATCTGTGAAGTTGGTGCCCAAGAATAATATTTCATTCACAAAACACTGATCTCCCAAGTAGACAAAGGCGCAAGAGAGTGCATAGAAGAGGTAATAGGTCATTGTGCCACTTCAATTACGAGTAAGCCCAAGTTATTTCCTATGAGGAAGAGGAAAGCATGATCTATATTGTTTACATTTTTTTATTTCTTCGGATAACACTTGTCTCAGTTTCCTTCCAGCTTAATATTTCATTTTGTGTAGGAAAATGCCTCCACAAAATCCGACAACCAGTTGCTCACCAAGAACACCCAAAATCAAATAATTGGAGATCGACGAAAGGTTGACACTAGTGACAACAAGGGAACTTGATTTTTTTTCAAAGAAGGAGTCAGTTATCTGAACTTCCACTAAGAAACAGTTTACCCAAACTCCATCTTTCAAGGACACATAGGCGAGCACTGGATCTAAAGTATTTCTCCCACATTGGGGGATCTTTTCAACAAAATCAATCAGGAATATTACCCAAAGTTTACACCTCACAGCGACTCGGACGTTAGGATACTGGATGACCAAGTTTTTTTGAACCTTAGGTGATCATACTTGCATATGGTGGCATGTCGAGCCCCATTTCTTCCCTGCATTGAAACCCTAGGATGGATAATTGACCACACAGATGTGATGAAATGCACAGTAAATAATGGGGATGGTGAATGTGTTGGTGTCTTTCGTCCAATAGTGGTACAAAAATACTACAAACTCAGAGACCCAAAGGAGAGACTGAACACATAATTTGTGGTTAGGTTTTATGAGTTTCATGACACCAACAGATTATTGGCATCATGGTGGAAAGAAGATAAGAAGTTCACAAACAAGAGAAATGGTTGGTACATCACAATGAACCTCATAGATCCTTATATGCATTTAATGGCTTTAATATGCCCCTTGTATGGGGAAAAAGATTGCTCAAATTTTTTAGAGGTGTGGATGCCCTTAGCATATACTGTGGTAATCCCCGGGAGCAGTTTTAATTGGGGAGCTGTCATTTTTAAGCAACTAATTATCAACATCCTACAGGCCCATAAACTAAAAGATGGAGAAACATCAATTTTCTACATGGAATCTTACTTGTTGCACGTAATCTATGCGAGAAACGTTTTCGCAGATGAATTTAAGCTGGCATGTTGTTGAGTTACCTATGCATGTTTATTTCAACATTTTGTGGGAAAATAGGTACAAATTTTTTTAAGCCTTGATATGTGATGAGTTCATATCCCAAGTACACTTCATTATATTTATAAAATAATTCCCAAGGCTTTCGGCGACAACCAAAAAGATGATTTCCAAAGTAGGCCACTGGTATTTTGAAGAAACAAGCACTTATATCAGAGTGTTCAGGGCTACTGGTGCACCACACCTACTCCTCATTCATGTCGCAGACTGTCTCATATTGGGAGAAATTTGTTACCGGACCATTCTTCCATGCTATAATGCCTGTTTGGTAAAGGATAAGAAGAGGTATTTCATACCCTATGGTTTTCATATCGGGTTTTACATGGTAAAAGACACTGCACAGGAAAAACAAGAGGGATTGAGTTAGCTTGAATATCGGTTCCCCACAAGTTGTTTTTTCAAGCATGATCCAAAAGGCCTAGTACTCCAGCACGTGTCGCAGGTGTCCTCATGTTGGCCATATTTTCATGATAGCTTCTAAAATGAGATCTTTACTGAGGGTACCCAAGAATGGGAGGAAGTGCTCTATAAAAGGGCTAACCCAAATATGACCAAATTCAAAGAAATGACCATGGATGAACAAGATGAGACTATAGAGAACATTGCTAAAGAAGCCATTATGGTAAGAGAAGAAAACTGAGCAGCAGAAGTGGCCTAGGCATAGAGAAGGGGGATATTGTTATTAGAAGAAGTCGAGAGAGCTACATAAAGATTAGGGAAAGATCCCCCACTTATTCCTTTGATAGGGCCTTTGATAATTACCTCAACCGATACAAATGAGGAGGCAGAACTAAATAATTCAAATACAATCCAACCAGAAGAGAGTGTCGACCAAGAAAACACCAACCCCATGTCACCACAGGAAGGATCACCAGTGACTACTACAACTCAGTGAAGGTCACCATGAGCATCAAGTGGGATGGGTATTCCTACTTTCCTCATCGATTTAATCACCATATATGACGATGAGGAAGGTTCAAAATCTTCGTGCATAACCCTTGTACCAATCACATAGGAGGAGGAACCAGGGGAAACATATGATCCAAATTTCGATGTTTTGGTCCCAAATCCCCAGGAAGGTGACCATGAGGCTAGAAACACTCTCGACCATGTGTTTCTTAATCAACTGGGAACAAATCTTGGGAATGAAACCTCTAAGAATGACTTGGAAACAAGTGAACAAGGATAAGGAATGGGGCAGCCAGAAATCGACATCCCAATGGCTGAGCTCTCAGCCAATATCAATCATTCTCCTACTTCTCCATCTAGGATAAAGACCCTGTCATTCAACGAGGATCAGAAAAAGACCAAGTCACCGGAACATATAGGAAATTCCCCTGCTAAGGAACTAAACGACCCTGACCTGGAAGCCTAGGTAATGCTCTGCCTTAGGGAGATCAATAGATTCCTGAACTAGTAGACGAAGTCGCCAACATATAGGAAAGTTCTTATGATAGGAAAAATAAATCTGTGATGAGAAGAACAGTAAAAAAAAGGAAGATCACGCTCGATAGCACCATGTTCATAACCACAGAGGAGATACTATTTGACACAGAAAGTGATAAGATGACCGAGCTAATCAGAGAAGGGATGGCCATAAGCGATGCCACTTTATAGAGGGAAAAAGGGATGAAATGGAGGTAGCCGCCACGAAGAAAGAGTTGGACCATTTGTGACATCAAGCAGAGTATTATCTAAAATTCCACACAGGCGGTGGTACTCTTAAAGTGTGAGTTCTGAGAGATGTATGCACAATTCACAAGGGAAAGAGACCTCTTCATCGCTCGCATAGTTGACTTCTAAGAAGATACCCTTATGGAGATGGAAACATGTAAAGACATGCAATGATGGTATGAGAAGGCACATCAAGCCTTGGAATGGATAGACTACATCAGAGAAGTGTAGAAGGGATGAGATACATAAGAGCATGGCGTTTGAGTGCTGATGGACAGTAGCATTTCCTGAATAAGGAAGGCAGCAAAACATAGGGTAAGAATGGTCCAGGAACCTCAGAAAAAAATGCAGGAAATATGGGAAGAATGTGAGAAAAGATGGAAGAAAATAAATCAGGAAATGAGGAATATCGATTTTCCGGAGTTTGGCCCACCAAAGGATTTCTTCGATTTATGTGACATAGTCAAGCGGCATGCAGAGAAATACCAGGTGTATGAAATGGAGATTTCATAGGTTTCAAGCATGATCCCAGGTCAAATGAAGAAATTCATGGAGCCTTCGATTAAATATCTCACAACCTTACAACATTTGAGTGTCAAACTAATCAAATACAAAGAATGGGAAATTGAGATGAAGGAGGTCCTCTCAGCTCCAATGGATCAACACAGGTTTCCATATGAAAATACATGCAAAGATACCTTCTACAGATTGTAAGAATACAAGAGGAAAAATCCACTTCAGTAAAACGACCAAATGATCTCAAGAGAAGCAAAAGAGAACATAGGTCAAGTATTCCACGTGTCATTTTCTTGACTTAACACAACTTAGTAGCTATTTTTAGTTTAGAGTTATTTTATAAATAAGAGAATCGACCTTAAGATCCGGGTTGATGGTTTTGCAGAGAAAGATGTTTTTTGGAATATTGTAAGAGAATTCTTTTTGTGCAAGTTATTTTAATTAAGAAGTTTTGTTTAGAACCAAAGACATTTCTTTCATCTAAGGCATAAATGTGATTGGACCGAGGGGGATTATCTCTGTCTTCGAATTCAATATTTGTTGTTGTATTGAGTAAGATTTTTTGTATTTGTTATTTAATTTATCTTATAATGCTGCAACAATTCTTTTATTCTAGTTGATGAATAGAAATCGATTGTGTTAGCATGTGATTGATAATAGAGCATTGAAAATTACTTTTCCTACACTAACTTATGGTCATGTATATATTTTATTTATGTAATTGTTATCTCAGACGATGTTGAATGTCTACAAATCACAATGGTATTATATCTATTTTGAAGTAGTTTACGTCTTCTTCGTCTGCATGCTAAGGTATAAAGGTTATCCTAAAAACCCAACTTTCTCCAACACATATTAACTTCCCTCTACCATTTAGTTTAATCTCTATCTTTCTTTTGTTACAAATTTTAGAAAAATAACCAAAAAGAGAATTGCATAGCATGAGGAAAACTTTCACAGAAAATACATATCTATCAGTCACGATTAAATCCCATCGATAATTCCAGCTAGATCACAAATTTGGAGAACCTTACCACTCATCAAATGCTTACAAGTCTAATTGGGCCTCTTAAGCGAGTTTGTTTCATGTTGTTGAGTTAAAAGGATCTCGGAACCCTCAACACAATGTTATAATTACCTGACTCATCATATTTGAAAAATGACCTTATTTCCCACATCCCTTCATGTTTAGTCATGCCTGCTAAATTTCCATTAGACATGCCAAAATTCAATGGAAAGTTGGGAGAATACCCCTCCATGCACATCATGACATATCATTTGCGGTGCTCATCCAATTATTTGATGGATGATAGTTTGAGGTTGTGTCTTTTCCAAAGATCCTTGACCGAAAGTGCCACCAATTGGTATATTTATTTAGAAGGCACTTCCTTTAAAAATTTTAATGACTTGGAAATGGTATTTCTAACATATTACCAATTTCCCATACAATATGATATTAGAACATAGATCTTGAAATCTGTGTGAAAAGATACTTCCACTCACATTTTTTTATCATATTCATGAGTGAAGGTGAAGACATAGGATGATCAAGACCTAGATTCTAGAAAAAATCTTAATGGATTGGTTTACAAAGTCCCTCTCACAACCCATTTCTAAGGATGTAGCTATGGTCAGGGTGGCTACCGAAGAGAAAGTCATCATGAATTCCCAACACTTGGATTTTATTTACTCTTATTCAGGAACTATGTATGACATTATCCTGCATGTTCCTATGCCATTGATAGATTCGAAAAATACAAAACTAGGGCCCCACGTCGATGATGTGGTGGGTTTAGTTTCTCATTCATATGTGGGCCAATTAGCTAATCAGATGGCTCACATGTATATTTCATCATACCCATAATATTCTACTTATAATTCTCAAAATAAAATACTCCCCACTTAGACCTCCAAGGTGAATTTAGTGCAATCCATGCAATCGAAGAAACCTAAAAAACCTAAAGGAAAAAAGAAGAGGAATAAAAAGAAAAATTCCAACACTGAGGAAGGGATTGATCCCACCCAAACATATCAATGGGGGGCATGAAAGAGAAGAAAAAGAGTCGGTTCCCCTGCATGATTTTTGGGGAGGGCCACACTACGTCATCAAAATCCCAGGAAGGATGAGTTCCATTACTATTTGGCTCAACAAAGGCCCCCCCAGTAGCCCACTTTCCTAACTCATCCTTTTCACCCTCAACCTCAACACATGGTTACAACAAATACTTCCCCTCCACAAGGGGGCATGGAAGGTACCCCTCAATGTGAGGGGTCTTCCTCGAATGCCACAACTTTCATGTGTGACCAGACAATTAGCTTGTAGACTCAAGCCAAGAACTACAACAATTATGAGCCTACTCTCATTGTTCATGAATCAACATCTTCTTCCCAACATGGTAGCCCTCTTCATATTCATAAGACATACTTTGACACATCACTTCATCCCCTGAAGGGCGTTCTTCGATGAACGACACATAACCCAAATACACAGGCCACCCACAACTACAATATTGTGGAAGACTTGGCCCAGGCACCATGTGCCATTTCCGCACTCGAAGTCCTGCAAAGTTTCCCAACATAGCAGAAATCCTTGTTGTCTTCCATAGGTGGGGTGGATCCCTCAGAGTTAAGTTTGATAACCTTTGATTTTTATCTGGTTCATCATAGGCTCTCCCATCAAATCTATTTCCAGATCAAAATGAGAATGATGGGGACAAATATCCTTCACACTATGATTGATGAAGTAGCCTCTACTTGCATTATGTCTATGTCCTATTGAAAGTCCCTTGGATCTCCAAATCTTGATACATCTGCAACATTTTTGAAATAATTCGATGAACATATGTTCCAGCCCCATGGGATAATCACCACCTTACCCATTGAGTTAGGTGGTAAGCTTGTATTTGTTTCTATAGAGGTCATCGATGCACCTCTTGAGTACAATTTGTTACTCGGGTGCACATGGTTCTACTATATGACTGTAGTTGTCTTGTCAATATTTAGGGTCTTATGCTTCCCTCATCAAGGAAAAATAGTGACAATTGATCAACTTTCATTTTGTACCCCAGACCTTAGATACAATGCAGGGTATAATGTACCCTTTGTTGGTGATACCCAATAATATGACATGAGTGTTGGTGCGGGGATGTTAAAATACCCTTCACTCATGGGAACATTCCCTATTACCACACCACCTCCTGTTGTGAATGTTTCTCCAATAAAATTCAATATGATTTCTTCATTTACCAGTGGATCCCTTAGGTCTATCGGTCCTTGGGTGGTATATTATCCTAAGGATGTTGATTCATATGGAGTTACCATGCCACCCACCGTAATTGAGATTTTCGATTTGACAATCCCATCAACATATTTTGATACTATTCAACAACTCCATCCTCATATGGAGTGTGATCAACCCACTCCACCTACATGGGTTGTTGACTCTCCACATTCACAAGATTTATTATATCATGAGTTTCCTTTGGATGAGGCCACCCTAGATTTCATATATTCCCTAGATAAATCCCATAGATGAGGTGATGTATTGATCATTGTTTCTTGATTCATAACCCACGAGAGTTAGCATGATGAGTCTTTATCCTTGTCCACCTCGATTTCCATTTCATACCCCATTTACATCTTGATGAGAATAATCAAGGAGATATGATAGCTCCAAAGACTACTCATGATGAGTATCTTTGTATGAAGAAATTCATTCCTATGTTTCATGGCCCTGACATGGTAATCCACATGATGCCAACATTGACTCATGAGTTCATCGATTATGAAAAGTATCCTTGGCTTGAGCCTAGAAATGGGCTCCTCTTTTCATAAACCATTCAAATGTGTAGTTCCTTGTACATAGGTGTGTGGTGTGAGTAATTTTTTTTTCATATATCATATCCAAAAAATCCAAAAACATTTTCTTTTTTGAGATTTCACTATGTGTTTTAACCTTGGAATCTGGTTTACATGTGTGGACAAGATTATAGGGACTTTTTTTTTATGGAAATGATGACTTCCATCGAACTTGAGGCACATGTTTTCAAACTAGCATATAGGGATAGGTTTTTCCCTACATCCACACTTTGCATTATTTACCATCCATTATGTCGACACGTGCCTTAGGTTCAATCCCATCAGGTTGTGACATTAGCCACTCCATTTTTTCCCGTCGCAAGTTGTACGATAGTGCCTACCCTACATGGGTGCCCTAGTTAGCACCTTGATTTCCATATGAATCCCATGTTGTGATTTCCCATAGGTCCAGGAACCCTCTTGTAGTTTCACCATGACTTGACGTTGAGACTCATTTTTCTCTCTTCTTCTTTATTATGGCAATTTCCCTAAGGGGTTCCTGATTTTTATGTTACTTAATGGTTTCCTATGAATTTGTTGCTTACATAATTCACCCCATTGTTGCACTATTTTTTTCTAGATCCCACTTACCACTATTTATTTATCCCTTGGACATCCACCTCTTGCATTATTTGGCCTCCATTTTGCATCCACCTACCCATGGAGAAAACAATTGCTAAGAGTGTATCTCACTTGCCAATACCATTTGCATTAATTTTTCTTAGGTTGGTTCCATGTGCTTGGAACATAGGATCATGTTGTTAAGCCACTCATTCTCTCCATACGAGTACACTTTTATCTCTTTTCTAGACTCATCAAAGGACATGAAAAATACACTAACAAGTACACTTTTATCTCTTTTTTCAGACTCGTAAAAGGAGATGAAAAATACAATTTAGAGTACACTTTTACCTCTTTTTTGGACTCGTTAAAAGACACTATCACAAGTATACTTTTAAGTTTTTTAGGGCTCATTAAAATTGAATTAAAAAGACACTACTAAGCATACTTGTGTCCTTCTTTCATGCTTGTTAAACCACGAATGAGACAAAAAACAATAAAATAAAATAAAATAAAGTGGGGGTTTTTACCATTGATCTATATCGAAATGGGAGTGTCACTTGAATTTCCCTTGAACATGGAACACGTTTGAGTCATCTTATTATTGTTGGGTTTTAGCTTGCCTAAGATCCATCCTAGTAATATGAGTCAGAGATACTCCTCTGACTGATTACTCTTCTAGTCATCATGGAGAGTGCTTCAATGCCTCTTGTGTTGTTGCACTATATTCACCCAACTCTTGAGTCTAGTTTCCAAGTCACCATTATGTTGGGTTATATGTTCAAGGGAATTTTAAGCCTGGTAGACAATATGCTATTTTGTTTAATTTCCAAGTCGGTCATCCCTGTCTCAGTTATACTTAGTGATTCCATATCTTCACAACATCTCTCAGTATATTTTTCATGTCTATTAATGGGGGATATAGTAAGGATCTCCTTCTATGGATCCATTCCTATCGATTTCAACACATTATCTAGGAGAGGGATTTAGAAACTAGCTAGTACCGTGGAGCTTGCAATCCTCAGTGGAAATATTCCTCTCAATCGAAAATGGGTTTTCATAATTGACTCTTGATTGATTGATTATATGAGTGTTTGACATCATATCCTATATTCACACTTGCTATATTGTACTAGGTACCTTGGGGTGAATGTTCATCATTGGTGTTTTCCCTCATGTTTGTTAACAGTGTACCTCAATGACAGGTAGTCAGACAGTTTCTACCATGCTAGACATCGGTTCATCTATTCACATGTTGTAGATTCATACCATCAGGGTTTGCGAGGAAGACCTTGGATTTGGGGCCACCTCCTTTATTTACAACATCCCCTCCCAAGTTGCGACAGAGTATATCACTTTTCTATGAGTACTTTGAAGACTTCAAGGGAATTCTCCTCAATTCCCATTGTCTTCCTGATATATATGATGTGACATAGATCAACATTTTATTTTCTCGTGGCTACGATCTTATTGATGACATCCACTATGTATTATTTCATGTCCATGGTCTTGCATTTCATGTCATGGACTTGCAATGTATTTTTTGGTGGACATGCTTTGATACTCTTCAAATTATGAGTATGTCTACCTCGAGGATGGTCTATATATTCTTTTATCCTTGGTGTTTGATTGTGGGTACTCTTTGACCATCAAACCTCTTTTCTCTCTCCTCACGCTACCTCACATGGATACTATTTTATTGTAATATGTTTCAGCCGTCCATTCCTTTCTTGATCTCACACATTCAGGAGAAATTATTATAGCCTCAATTTCCACCCTACAGGGTCAGAGAGGAACACAGTAGAAGATTAAATCCAAAACACAACTCTAGATTAATATTTAGGACATTTTTGTAGGGTGTCTCTTTTCATGCATGAAAAACAAGCGACATGTCATGGGTCATCTATAATGCAACCCACGACACCTTATGTAACCTTCTATATTTGTGGATTTGAAGAGGTAAGTGAGGGATGATTTGGTTCTTCATAGAATGAGCCTTGGAACTCACATCATTCGAGTCTCCACTGGTCTCTAGAATAACTAGAAGCTCTCCCAAACCTCTTCCAAGGATATATATATAAAAGGAAAATATTAAGCATGAGGAGAAAGAATCATTTACATATATGGAAATTTAGGACCAAAACAACCATGATATATGAAAGACAACCTTCATGAAAATGTATTTTACTCCTACCACTTCTTAGTTTAATTATGAATCCAATTGCTTGAATCTAAAGGAAATCCATAGAAGTATATCCCTATGTCTGTCTAGGATTAGTAGGAAGATCCTAGGGAGATATTACCATCCACTCATGAGATTTTCACCACAACAGTTGTAACCTTGGATTTGATACCTTCCGCAACAACCCCATAAATTAAAATAAAAAATATTGTTGCAATATTTATCTTCTCTTACAATTTGATGTAATTAATTGAATATGTGAGTAACATTTTTTAGGCCACTTTCAATAACTATTCAATTTTCTCTTGCCAATAAAACTTTAAATATATTCATAGCTCCTTAGCAGCACATATCCAAATGTATTTTATGTTAAGAATATAAAAAATATTGCATAACACTACCATAGATTTATCTTAACTCTGTATTTATTAAACAAAATAGTAAAATGTGGAAATGCAATGCAAGGTGGTTTGCACCTTTGAGTCTTTTTATCATTTTTACACTTAATAAAGAAAAATAAATAAACACACTCCTATTTCCACCTCCTTGAGTTGTAGAATGCACCTCAACATAAAAAAGAAATGAATAAAATAATGGGAAATCTGGAGAAAAAAAGCTTGCTAGTCATCAAACTCTTGGAGAATTGGATAGAAATTGAAAAACTTTTAAGTGCATTAGGAAGATGTACTTCAAGTTCTTGAAAAACCAAAAGATTTCAAGGAATACTTGATTCAATTATTTAACATATGTTAGAATACTTGTTGAAGATTAGCTTTAAATGAAAATCTTATTTTCAAGATTCTTTTTATCTGAAGCATAAGATTTATTCCCAATGTCTAATTATGGAACCACTTTGTACTATAAATATGAACTCAAATATTCTTGTGTAATACAAAATGTGTATACAATGTATGTACAGTTGAGAATACGCAGTCTCTTTCTCTTGCATCTTCTTTATCCCACCTTCAATTATACGCTCATATTAATTGAATAGAGAAAAAATCACAATTTTCTATTTAAGAATGGTAAGGTATCATTGACCTATTTCTCTTAAAGGAGAATAAACAAACATTCACAATTTAATTGATTTTACAAAAGGAAATGATTGAATCCCCACCTTCAGTTACACACAATTCTGATTGATAACAAAATTTGGTCCTTATTAAAAGGTCAACCCTTCAAATAGTATTGAAAGGGTGGCCTTACTTGGCTAGTTCTGATTTAAAGGTCCATTCCTTGAACAAACATTAAAGTACATAAAATAAGAATTTTCATAAGTCATGAATATTTTATTCCACAATCAGCAATCAAAATTCTAATTATGTGTGATTAGATAAAGGCTCAATTTAATAAAACATTGTGCATCAAAATCAAATACGATCATTTATATGGATGCAAAAAGAATGATGAGAGTGCAAAGACAAGTTTTCAATTCAGTCAAGCCATCTCTAAATTCTTCACCATATATGGATGCAAAGAGATGGTGAACATTACAAAGTATCAAGGTGGCCATTTTCCCCAAACTTGTCATGATAAACTTGCTCCAATACATTGGACTTATTATATTTAAAGGATAATAAGTTGCAGGTTTGATCAAAGATAGTAAATAAAACAAACGTATTGATATTTATGATCAACAATAATATCAACTCTTATAAACTAACTCGACTAGTTGACCTAAGAGTTTAAATGAGAGAGACAAGATACCAATGATATATCACATTCTATAAATTAATCAGTTACACGAATAAGACTATCTAGAGATGAGTAGGTCAACAAATGCTACTTTTCATATCACTAGGATTCTCTAAAAGTTAATTAAAGAGAAACATATTCATACTCGAACTTACCCTGATATTGTTTATTAATTTTTTACATACAGTTTCATGTTTGAATACACATTCAAGCGCAGTTCCTAACAAGGATAAACTCCCAAACAGATAGTGTTCCATATTTAAAACATATTTCTCGTGAACGATATTTCTAGGCAAGAAGTTAAAATAAAACATTATGAATTTTAACCAAGTTTTCTTCCTTCTTAGATCTCAAAATGTTTCTCTACCTATGGCCACATGGGATGACCCCTTAACAACTTGTTATGTGGTTATGCTAAAATATTACAAGCAAGTATGCTTGCTATGAAATTACTACAATTCTCAAACATAAATTTCGTAGAAATGATAAATGGAACAATTTGGAAAATTTTATCTATTTATGATAAACGAAACAATTTGGAAAATTTTATCTATTCTATATACAAAAAAAACCATAGCCCAAAATTTGATTTTCTTGTGAACTAGGTTATAAACATAATTTTATAGGGATAAAAAGAAATGAATTACTACCTACAATAGTAATGAGAGTCCATATTTTATCACTCCACAATTACAATTATTTATAATTTTAATTCAACCAACTATAAAATAGAAACATTCTTGGAAACCAGGAAAAAAATTTCATAAAACAAAATTTATAAACTAGAACCAAGTTCTAACTTATCTATTGAAAAATTGTAGAACAACTAGCTAAGCCAACGATTTCCACCCAACCATGGATAATTTGTAGAAAAAGTCACCCCCTAGCTAGGCTATGATACCATAAGGGTGAAATAGGATAAAATCACTCAAATTCACACTCTTCTACAGGTTCAAACCAATGATTTTACTGCTAGCTTCTTGAGTACAAAGAATGACTAAAGCACCCACATTACCTGCCCCACACAACACAAGGAGCACCTCCTTCTCTGTTGTACAGTAACTCATATAATACTCCTTTTTTATGCTTTTTAGAATGTGCATAGAACGGTCTGGGATTTTATCTCAAGCTTCAACAAAATTCTCCATGGTTTCTTGGATTTTCCTTCATCCTACGAGCTTCAAGTCATGGCTTGTTGTGTCTATCATGGGATTGGATCTATTTTTTTTGTTTTCTAACCCCTAAAAAAAATTTTCCACCTTTTTTCTAATGCTCCTCTCTCCCAATTCGAATTTTCCTCATGCATAATGGAAAGAGAATTCAAACTCAACTTATTTTCCTAGTTCCAAGAATGTAGGGGGACACCTTGGTATATCTTAGGAACTAGTGTTTTAGATTAAGGAATTTGTTCCATCCACTCCTCTTAACTCTTTTTTGTTTTGAAATTCAAATTTGAAATGGGTGATGGTTCAAGATATCATAAGGTAGGTGTTTTTAGGCATAAAATCCCCTTAGAACCCCTCACCTTTCCCCTATTGTGGTATCATAGCCTCTATACCCGCTCAAGCTCAACCAACCTTGGTCATTTTCCATTAACTGCAAAAGTAAAATACTTACAATATTTAAGAGAGTATAACCAGAATGTTACATCCCCTCCCCTTTGAAATAACACTATCCTTGATGTTCTATTATTGCAACAATGTTTATATATTAATTCTTTAGTTGTACCTGCATTTTCATTCTCTTCATTGTCCTTGTACATCTCCAGTCTTTAACATTCCAGCATATGTCTACAAAATTCATCAACGTAAGCATACATATCATAAAAAATTCTAATCATGAAGTATTTCATCAACATGAATTCCAATTTGTCAATATCAAGTTCATAACTAAATCATATGTATTCATATCACAAGATGAAGTTCAATACCTATCTATATGAATTTGTATTTGATCCATATGGCTGCCACAAATAGAAATCAACTCATTGTTTTCTGAGATTCACCCAATGCACTCGTGATCCTAGCTAGCATGTCACATGAATTAGTCCATTCTCCTCTTCCTTCCAGACACTCACCCTCCAAGCTCAATATTCCCCTTATCTGCTACATATTCCCTTGGGTGATCCGTCATTTGCCAAGGATTCCTTACACATGAAGAGTAGGGATAATTTTAAGGATGGAAATTTTTATTAAAATGTAGAAACATGGGATAATCTTACTAGTCCTTAATATGCAAAATGTAAAATTTTTGGTGATAGTTTTGTAAAAATATTCAAATTTCTAAGGATTTTATATAGTTTCTATAAAAAAATTACGATTTTAAAGGTAAAATAATTGTATTCTATGGAATTTGGGCGAATTGTTTTTAGAAAAAAAGAAAATTGGAAAATATGTTTTTGGGAAAAACCATGGAAAATTATCTCATTGGTGAAATTTAGCCCCTAAAATCATCTATGATGAAGAGTGTAGAGACTTATAGTGTCTTACAACCAAGGCATCCTTATGGCTTGCTCTAACATAGCATAACACATCTCAACAACGATCAAGACATGTCATGGGGTTCCAGTATAAAGTGGCATTTGTCTCCGTGCTTTCTAGTTCAACAACCATCATCTGTCCTTTCAAGATAGATTTTTCATCTCACCTATATCATATACATATAGTTACCATGAGATAGCCTCATATAAATTTCAATTTGTTTCATACAGACATCAAATTCCACTTATTAATTTCAAATATGTTTTCATATAGAAATTCAAATTTCCCAAGTATGAGATTTTTCTCATAATGTTTGGATCTTACATGTGGTAGCATACATTCTTCATTATGAACTTACACCCATCATCATATCCAATACTATCCCACCTACAATTTGATCTTTCAATCAACCAAACAACCATAAGTATTCAAGCATATAATTCTTTCATTGAAATATTTACAAAAAACCCAACAACAACCAGTATTTCAGTACCATCTACTACCCATTTTGTATCCAGATGTATATTAGTATGCATGTCAACACTAGAAGCAATAGAGGCCTCATCACCGACCACTTGTGAAACTATTGCATGAATGCGTGGATTAAACCATGATTCAATTTCAATAATTCACTACCTCTTTACTTCCACTATTGCATCTGGATCCACAACAACATGCCACTAGGTAGATACTGGATTCAACTCTCCACAATTGTCCTTGAATTCAATGTTTCACACTCATTTAGAGCAGCCATAACTTTGTTCATGTATGGAAGCTTGATATTTTCTACTACACTCCCACATATTTCAAATATAATTGATCCATGGATAATACAACATGGTAACACACAAGCATAATGGCCTAATGAAAGATCATTCTTGCATAAACCACTGAACACAATAAGAATATTTTGATGATAGAATCCTAAACCTGCTTCTAAATCACTGCCACAAATAAACACCTGCTTTAGAAGTAGGTAACAATTCCTCTTTTGTTGGATTATTCTCTGCTAAATTCATTCCAAAAAGGAATAATTTGTTAATTCATTGATGTAAAACGCTTCAAAAACCAGAACACATATGGAATATATAACTTTGATTCAAGAGATATCGAAATGTTGTTCGTACTCTCCAAATACATGTTTGAATTTTTGTTGAACTAAATTTCCTTGAGCATACATCGTTCCATAGTTCTCATCCTGAAATGTTGAATGGTGTCATTTTGGGATTTTTTCCTTTGTTGGAGAAAGTTGAAGTTGGGGAAAACCTAGAATCCTTTTGAGGGTATGGAGGACAAGATTGAATTTTCTGATAAAAA
>JZKD02S2065286.1:0-10477 GCA_000966675.3 Picea glauca
ACTTTATTCCTCCAATTTCTAGCTTTGGCTTGATGGTGGAAGAATTTTATGTTTCTATCTCTTCCCTGCAACCAAAGACTGTGAGATTTGAGGCACCAAAGGTCCTCTTCTTACCTTAGATATTTTTTATAGTTGTGAAAGGTAGTTTTTTCTTCTGCTAACAATTAATGAGTCACATGTTCTTTTTCTAACTTGTACCTTATTTCATCCATTTTCCTTGATAAATATTTAATTTCTTGTTCCAGGTGCTTGGCTCGTGAAAAAAACCCAAGACTTAATTTTCTTCTTGAGAAGTTTGAGATTTTTTTCCCATATGGAGATAGGGGAACCATAGATCCATTGATTCCATGTGGTTGAGACAAGCTCAAGAAGGGAAGAGTATTGGAACTAGAGGGGATTAAATATAAATGGTATAGGGCCAAGGTCTTTCAGATTTGTAAAAATCAAGGCAATGGGGTGGTGATCAAAACCAGACTAAGGAAGGATGTGAGAGGAGGGAAGGAAGGGATCTTCCAAAAGAGAGCCACTGAGTAAGAAGTGATCTATCCAAGTTGCAATATGCACTAGCCCCAATATTTTGTTGGTCCATGTGAATCTTCCCTTGCTTGGTTTAATGTCAATGATATCATAGGAGGACATCAATTCCTCCATTTATTCTCGGAAGGGGTCGTAGACTAGGTAGCCCCCTTTATTTTCATTTGAATTTAGAGTAGTATTGAAATATCTCGCCACATTGAAATTGAGATTCTACTCCTCTCTTGGATATTATTCAAAGTATTCCAACATGCCATTTTTTCCTGGGGGATATAAGGCATATAAATATTAAGAACATGCATAGACATATCTAATGGAAGATGGACCAAATGTACCATGAGCCAGTGTTGTGTGTCTTGCAAATTCTCCATTCGGAAAACTTACGGGTTCCAAAGGGTATAAAGAACTCTATATATTGTCGCATTGAACAACAAGTTGTTGATATCTTCCCCAAATCCATGATATAAGTGGAGTTTCTCCATCTTTGTAACTTATTGGGGATGCAAGAAGTTGTCATCAAGGGTGGATGTTAGTATAATGCCATCTTCCTCCAATTATGATTCTATCCCTCTAGTCATAATTAAGGGGGAATGATAGAATGTGTTAATGATTTCTTATTGGTCTCATGTGCATTCCTAGGGAATTTTGTAAACTTAGATTATTAGGCCAAGTTATTCTTAAATAACTAGCTATCTTATAAAAAGGGTTTATTCCACATGCATCACGGGAATTGTTATCCTTCTCCTCTCCCATATATAATCGAGGTGAAGGAAGACCTGTCAGAGATATAGATGATATGTGATGTCATGCATATGTGTGGATGCTCAAGCATTGCAAGATTGGAGAGTTTTCTTAAAGAATATAAGACCAGCTTCCGTGGATGTTTCCCCATTCTGGGGTTTTACCACATAAATTATGTCTTCTCTTGTCTATTTTATTTATTGTATTTTTTATTTATTGATATATCTAATGATTTGTATAAGAGATTAGTCTAGTTATAATTTTTTCCCGATCAAACAAATTTAATGGTCCTAGTACTAAAGACTACATAAATTATGCAACGTTACTATCTTCAAGAAAAAGAATGAATTGGAAAATCAATCTATATATTTGTTTAAGGAATGGTATTTCCCTATGGTGGGAATCACTTAACTTTGGAAATATGATAGGGCTTCCCAAAGTAGAATATGGAAAAGTATTTTTAGACAAGTGGTCCCATCATGTGAGGAAGGATGAAGAGAGTTGTGAGGGTTTATTTTTATGTGAAAACTTCCTATTACAGGTTCATGGATTTCTTCGGTAGGAGAAGGTCATTATCTATATAAACCCTAGAAACAAACATAATTTCATTCATTTTGAAGTGTATAAAAAGATTGTGAGTCCCCATAAAGAATATTAAAAACACACAGGTTGAGGGTGAAAATTCTCAACTTTTTAATTATTTGAAGATCACAATGGATAAATATGTTTTGCATTCATATTTTGATGTTGTAGGGATGGATGATGTAACACCCCTATTTAGACCTCTAGATTATGAATGCATATGTAATGATGAAATGGATATAAGCCTAAACATATGCGATCTAAGTAAAGTATGACCATTGATTTGTAAATATGTACATTGAAAATATAATATAAATACATTAATCATTGCAAGCGAAGAAGGAAATGGAAGGGGGATATGAGTCCATAAGAGGGAAAGAAAGGGGGTTTAGGGGGCTAAGAGGAAATAACAATATTTTATTGTTGCACGTCCTTTATCCTAAGGTCTCTAGCCTTTGTGTATTCTTATTAAATTGATCACCAACCTTGCGAATAATGACCCTAAGAAAAGGATATGTGGACTTCTCGTGAAGGCAAGTGATCTCTTGTTATCATGAAAATACAACCTATATTTTTGGGCAAGCAAGCAATTTCCTCATTCATTCTTCTCTTGGTTACTCTCATCTTTCTTCCATGCTACCTTACCATGACTCATATTTATTTTTAGAGATACTATCATAACCATGTGGTATCTATGATTGGAATCATGGGTGAGTGTTGAAGAGAAAAGAAGTCATTGTTCACAATCAAATTCCTTGGTTCCTAGTATTAGATATTTTCCATCCAGTCTACTCTAGAGCATTGGAGGGAAGTGGGATAGCCTGGGGGATAGTTTAATAGAGAAGGGGATCCTATTCCTTGTGTTGTGCAGTCTAAGCATAAAATTGTAGATGGCTGAAATATGATTGTTGTGTTTAGTAAGGGATGTGGTGTTAATTACCAACATAATATTTTTGGAATTGGGTTGAGTGAGAGGTGTTAGCTCCTGAAATTGCCCATTCCAATTGTCCTTTAATAATTTTTTGAGTCTTAAAATTGTCAAAATTTCCTAAAAGAAACCTCTTCATCCAACCTTCCCAATAAAGATAAGTGACTCGGAAAGAGGCAAGTTGGATGAAGTTTTGGAGATCATAATTCTAAGTCATTCACAGGGAAGTTCATCTATCATGGAAGATTTATATCCCTCACAAGAACATAAGAGAAATTTTTTTGAAAAAAAGAGGGTTTTGTTTCATTTTGGGAGCAATGCGACCCATGGTGCAACCATTCTGCGCAGTGCGACCCACAATGCAACACTTTTGTCAAACTTTTAATTTTTTGAATTTTTTCTTGTTTTGGTCAAAATTAGACTTGGCAAGAGGATTTTTGGGTCAACGTGGCCACATATAGTTGAATATAAGATCATCCCCTATAAAATCATGCAAGTGGCACTTCACTTCATCAATGGAAACTTTTTAGGGATCAAATCCTAGAATGTAGGGATATGACTAGATTTTGAAAATCTATGTTTTCCTGTTTTAGTCATCGTTTTTGGAGATAGATTCTAATGAGCTGGAAATGTATTTTTGGAAAGTGAGAGAGGTTTTTCAAAATCACAAGCTCCTATTCAAAATACTCTCTCAATTTTCCAACAGATGTTAGGATTTCGGAGATATGGGTGAATATTTGAGAGGGATATTTCTAGAAATTGTATACTCTATTTTTGCTAGCCACCTCACAAATTCGGATTTGAGTTGGATATCTTCAACAAACCAAAGATAAATGAAAAGGTTATAAGATCCATATATTTTGGATCTAGATGAGAATGTAATCTCTATATAGGACCTAATGGAAGAGCTAGGGAGGGGGGAGTTCAATGGCAAGGACTTGGAGAGACTCCTTTGTAAAAGAATTTTGAATGCATATTGGAATATAAGCTTCTTTTGTTGTAGATGTTCAGACCTTCATCTTCTTTCTTTTTTGTACCCGTGGGTGAATATTATATTAATTTTTTCCATGTTTATCTAATGATTGATAACTACCATCTTATCTTGGCATTGATAAACTAGAATTGCAAGTACTCTTACCTGTTATAGATGGTCATTCATGTATGCTTCTATATGTATGTTTATGCTGGTACAATAAGTATTCTTCATCATTTACATATTTATATAAACCTTATGAACATGTATAGTTGAAATCCTTATTTGTCTTAGTGTATTCATATGTGTCTGGAGTGAGTGAGTGAGTTATCCATTTATGATCCAATTTTATACCCTTATTTACACATTTGATTAAGTTTCCAAGCTTACTCAACCTACAACCTTGAGTGACTCTTGGAGTGATAACAAATTGGTGTTGTTGTCGGGGAAAGGAGTGTGAAGCAAGATTCCCTGGGAGACGACATAGTTCTATCTTTTGATGACAGACAAAGGTTGGGCATCATATTGGTTGTAATATTCTATTTGGTGACTCCATGAAGGACGAATTCAGTGGCGACTCCACAATATTCAAATGTCAAAAGAATTTGCTTCTCTTTTGGCTCGGAGGTTTGCACCTCTCAACTTCTCTACAGTTCCTGGTTTCCCACATCTAGTACCTCATTTGATAAAATGTGGAGATTTTTTTCCTATCTTCAAAGAGAGGAAAGAAGACAATCCTCCAGAACACCTCATCAAGTTCCATGAGTGCATGGATCTACTAGATCTACAGCATGAGGATGTTCGCATGAAGATGTTCATGCATTCATTGGATGGTGATGCACCTACAAATGGATATGATCAGCTATCTTTTGGTCAAATTCCAGTTGAAATCAGTAAGGGTAGCCCACATTTTACAGATCTGCATACAAAGGGAAATTTCAGCAGCCATGAGGAACTAAATTTTCATAGATCATCCATTTTTAAAGAGGAACAACAAAAGTACTATCTTTCTCCTTATTTTCTTTTTGTTCCAAATTTTGATGGAAAGGTTGATGATGACGAGGAAGAAGGTGATGTTATTTCAGATTTGTTTCGAAGCCCTATTGTTGATAATTCTTTGCAAAAATCTTCATCTCTGTCATTAGGATTTTATCCTGATGTTCCCATATTTGACAAATATAGTGATGATGAGGAAGATTTTAAAGTTTATGAAGGCTTGTTGACTAATGGAATCTCATATAGTTCTATTTTTCAGCAAGGAGATGATCAACAATGTAATTATGCTATGGTTGATGATAGTTATGAGTCTGTTGTTCAAAATTCCAATTTAAATCTCCTTAGTTTTGATACATCTTTTAAAGAGATCATTGTTGGGGAGAGTAATCAACAGTTTTGTCGTGATATATCTTTTAAGACTCATCCTTCGTTTGATCATTATAGAGATAGTGATGTAAAAGATCAAGAACACATCTCTTCTTTTCTCTCAAAAATTGTCAGTTGTAATGAACCAGCACATCATAGTGATGGATCCAAGTCACAGGTATATAGCAAAGGGGAAGACATACATGAGCAGTTAAAGATTTTGAATCTGTATGATGGTGATCACAGTTTTGAAGATCCTATGGTATCCTTACTTGAGTCTTATCTCTCAGACTCTTTTAAGCTTTCAGATTTTATCATACCACTTGTATTTGACAGTGAGTGTGATCTCTTGAAAGAGTTTTTATGGTTATTGTTATGCTTTTATTTTGATCTTCTAATCAGTGGCATAAAAATAAGTCTTTCAGTCATGAGTTTACTTGTATGGCTTCATTGGAAGCATGATTTCACTTGATCAACAAGCAATACAATTGATTAGAGTAAGAGTGTGTGAAAATAAGCTTAGTAGTCAAGAGCATTCGTTTTCAGTTTTCAGTTGGTTTGAAGTATGAAGGATTTCAATTTTCAATAAATAAGAAGAGTTTCTCTCAGTACATCAAGAGGGTTTACAAAGGAATGGTCATACATGTTTAATATTAGATGAATCCATAACCCAATGGACTAGGCACTACAGAGTCCAAGATGTATATTTTTGAAGAGTGGTTTGATCTAAATAATCAGAGTAGGTTGCAGGGTTTTCATATTGAATGGACAGGCACAGGGTCTACTAGGTTCTTGGAAACCTCACAGGGAAGTTTCCATCCCAGTTGGAGCCAGATGTTAGATCCTGAAATGTCCCATTCCAATCAGCCTTTAATAAGTTTAAGTTTTCATCCAGCCTTTTCAGTTTTCATCTAGCCTTCCCAATAAAGATAAGTGACTGAGAAGGAGGCAAGTTGGATGAAGTTTTGGAGATCATAATTCTAAGTCATTCACAGGGAAGTTGAAGTTCATCTATCATGGCATATTTATAGCCCTCACAAGAACAGAAGAGAAAAAATTGTGAAAAAAGAGGGTTTTGTTGCATTTTGGGAGTAGTGTGACCCATGGTGCGACCCTTTTGTGCAGTGTGACTCATGAGATGACGTTTCTGCCAAACTTTTAAATTTTTGAATTTTTTCCTGTTTTGGTCAAAATTCGACTTGGAAAGAGGATTTTTGGGTCAAGGTGGCCACACATAGTTGAATATAAGATCATCCCCTATCAAATCATGCAGGTGGCACTTCATTTCATCAATGGAAACATTATAGGGATCAAATCCTAGAATGTAGGGTTGTGACTAGATTTTGGAAATTTGTGTTTTTCTGTTTTAGTCATCGTTTTTGGAGATAAATTATGATGAGATGGAAATGTATTTTTGGAAAGTGAGAGAGGTTTTTTACAAGAAACAACTCCTCTTCCGAAACCTCTCTCATTTTTCCAACATCTCTTAGGATTTGGGAGATATGGGTGAATCTTTGAGAGGGATATTTCCAGAAATTGTTTACTCTGTTTTTGCTAGCCACCTCACAAATTCGGATTTGAGTTGGATATCTTCAACAAACCAAAGAGAGATGAAAAGGTTATGAGATCCATCTATTTTGGATATATATTAGCATGTAATATGTATATAAAGAGGACCCAATGGAGGAGCTAGAGGGGGGGGTGGGGTGGGGGTTTCAATGGCGAGGACTTGGAGAGACTCCTTTGTAAAAGACTTTTGAATGCATATTGGAATATAAGCTTCTTTTGTTGTAGATGTTCAGACCTTCATATTCTTTCTTTTCTGTACCTGTGGGTGAATATTATATTGACATTTTCCATGTTTATCTAATGATTGATAATTTTCATCTTATCTTGGTATAGATAAACTAGAATTGCAAGTACTCTTACCTTGTTATAGTTGGCCATTCATGTATGCTTATGTATGTATGTTTCTACTGGTATAATAAGTATTCTTCATCATTTACATCTTTATATAAACCTTCTGAACAAGTATAGTTGAAAGCCTTATTTGGCTGAGTGTATTCATATGTGTCTGGAGTGAGTGAGCGAGTTATCCATTTCTGATCCAATTTTATACCCTTATTTACACATTTGATTAAGTTACCAAGATTACTCAACCTATAGCCTTGAGTGACTCTTGGAGTGATAACAAGAGGAATTAGAGCCAACTCATAGGATTTCGCCCTTGTGGATTCATATCCCTAGCTTGAAAGTGTCCTCTGGGAGAGAGTGCATATGGTTGCATGGAACCTTCTTCATTCGCATCCACTCGGGGGAGAATTTTCTCAGAAAGATAAGTATTCCATTATTGTCTATGAATATGCTAATTTATGGCATTTACTTGTTATGGTTACATATCCCTTTATGGTTTTCTTTTATGAAGAATGCATATTGTTCATGGCTCATTGGAACCATTGCAACATACCCTCATCTCTAATTGTCTTTAAGCTTTATCCAATTTTTAAATTTCTTCCTCCTTTCATTAGATAATTCTCTGCAATGTTCCACCCTATCCAACAAGTACAAATCCACACAATGGAGTACATGCATAAGTTGTTGGTTCATATCCTGCAACTCTATTATGCATACATATAACTTGGCCACAAAGGTGGTTCACCCATCACATGCATGTTCTCTTTTTCTTGGTAGATTTTATCTACTATACTAGGCTTCCACAACTTCCTTCTTTGAAATCATTCCCTACAACATCTATTAATTAGTTGGCTTTCATGATCTCTGGGAGTTAAGGACTTGCATTTTCCTTTTATGCATAATAATTTCATTCTCTATTTGTTGGTTTGTTCCATGTTCCCTATACCTGTCAATATTTCTTTGTTGTATATAATAACCAACCATAGGGATCAAGAGCTTCCACAACGCTTCTCTATACTCGTGATCACATATAATGATCATAATCAATTCATTGCTTGCATTCTTGTTACGGGCATCATTGGTCCTTTCTCTCTTCATGATTGTTCATAAAATCAAATATGAAAGAAACCTCAACCATATTATTTCAAAGCATTTAGCCACCTCATTAACAAACATGGCTATAATGCTTTTAGCTTGAATATTCCTTCTCATCAAGAGTGCTTCTATATTTCCAAGTAATCCTATGTATCTAGCCACCTTTGTACTATTGTTGAGGTGATGGGGCATTCTGAAATCTATCTAATTTCTCTCCTCAAGCATTCAAAGGAAATGATTTGATTTATGAAACCTAAGAATGAATGAAAAGACTTCTAAAAGAACCGAAATTCATTTCAACATGAATTATAACATTTTATTGGTTCCAATGAGCCATGGACAATATGCATTCGTCATATAATAAATGCATAAAAGTGGATAATATGCATTTGTCATATAATAAATGCATAAAAGTGGATAATATGCATTCGTCATAAAAAGAATAGATGACCATAACAAATAAATGTCATAAATTTGCATATTCATAAACAACAATGAAATACTTATCTTTCTGAGAAATTCACCACCAATTGGTTGCAAATGAAGACCATTCCACATAATTGTAGGCACTCTCTCCCAGAGGCCACCCCCAAGATGGGGTCATGAATCGACAAGGGATAAATCCTACTAGTTGGCTCTAATTCCTGTCACTCAATCCAATTCAATTTTTGTTGAAAATAAAATGCTAGGCTACCATTTAGGTTGGAAACTTTTTTTCTTTGTTTTTATAAGGTGACAAAACTTATCATAGCTCTGTTGTCAATCAAAAACAATTTTAAGTCCTACTCTAGGACCAAAAGATCGTTTCTAAACACTTTAGTTTGGATTAAAATTGATTTTAAATTAAAAAATCATATGTTAGTATAAATCTACTTGAACATGTCCCCAACGTCTAGATCAGTAAGTGAAAGTCACTGGTTCGAAACCCCTGGGGACACCTCAAATCCATCCATGTTAAGGCTTGGTGCAGTCTAGGCCAGGTGCGATCCTGAGTGAATTTGACGGCTTAGATACCCCTAGGTCGTGGCATCTCAACTACATGCCAATCCCGCAAGTGAAGGATATTTAGCTAACAAAAAAAAAATCTACTTGAACACCCAGAAAAAAAATTCAATTTTTTTTTAAATGAAAAATTAAATGCCCTGTTATATAGCTTGAGTGAGCCTAATGGTTAAGAACATGTGTTTCCTCCTAAGAGGTCACAAATTCAAATCCAGAGGGGGTAGAGTATGTATACCTCCATAAACTTTACCAATCAAATCGCTAAGCCGTATTACTTAGGTTCAAACTAAAAATAAATAAAAAGATGAACACACTGAAACCATTTTGACTTTGAATACAAACAAATCATACAAATCATAAATTAGTATAAATTTACTTAATGGACAAAACGAAAGTTCGGTGTTACCATTTTGACTTTGAATACAAACAAATCATAAATTAGTATAAATTTACTTAATGGACAAAATGAAAGTTCGGTTTTTGTCGAAAAAAAAATAGTAAAAACCGTGCATAATAAATCCATAACATTATGGTGCTGCCCAGGTTCGAACTGGAGACCTTCAATGTGTAAGACTGACGTGATAACCGACTACACCACAGCACCAGCTAATCATTTCATTTTGTGGCCATATTTTAGAGGGTCAGAACCTCAAAAAATTAAAACATCCCAACGGCTATTGGCTGAAGCAGAATATTTCCCTTTTCATTTAACTTGCCTGCCATTGCGCCCATGCAATTGAACAAGAAGGAAGGAGATCAGTTTTCAGAGGCAGATATATACTCGTCAATGCCATAAATACTAGCCCATCAAACGGATATCCACCAAAAAGCCCTGCCATGGTTTTCTTCAGCATTTCCTTTCCACTAAAGGATATGCTACTTTATTCATTTGGGGGCCGGCCTTCCACGGAAGCATAGAGTCTTTTACTATTTTATTTATTGAGATGGCAGAGTTGGTCTCAGGCGCAAGATTAAGCTTCCGGTTCAAAAAGCGTGGGTTCAAATATCACTCTCAACAATATTCGCGGCAATTTATTTTAAACTGAAGAAGAATGAAATGAATAACCTAAATCTTCCCGCCAATTGTGTCATTTGGTTGTCAGGATGGCCGAGTGGTCTAAGGCGCCAGACTCAAGTTCTGGTATTCGAGAGAGGGCGTGGGTTCAAATCCAACTCACTTCTGACAATAAACAATACATGTTTTGACGTTGTTTACGTGTATTGTGAACTTCTAGATCAAACTAGCGCCGCAAATTTTGTTTACGGGATTTGGTCAGTGGTATGATTCTCGCTTAGGGTGCGAGAGGTCCCGAGTTCAATTCTCGGAATGCCCCTTCTTTCCTGGA
>JZKD02S2065286.1:16232-31753 GCA_000966675.3 Picea glauca
TTTTTATAAAGTACAAGACTTGATGAAAGGTTAACATTTGGTAAGATTTGATTTCTCTGTGGTGTTTGATTTATTTTGAGTTAAAATGGATCTAGGTTGGTTTCCATTATGGAGGTTGCATCAAATCTTTAAAAATTATATGAGGATTAAGGTGAATAGTAATAAAGTAAGGATCTTCAATGATGAAAATGGTGAATAATAAGAAAGTAATACAATGCATATAAGAAATAACAGATAAATTACATAGTGACTAATCTCAATCTCTTTTTCGGATTTTCTTGTACTCACACATGCTAGCTTTTCCATATTCCATATCAATCATATGAAAAATGAAATTGATCTAAACATTTAACTTGATATAATGCAGTGAAGGTCATATGGTATCTCTTTTGATTTCCAATATTAATAGTGTATTTCTTCAACCTTATATGTTTATCATAATTCTGATTATATTTTATTGTATGTTTTTTGTTTTAATGCATCATATATATCAATGCATTTTATATATCTTAATATTATAATATTCTTAATGTGAAAATAGTAATAGATAATATCTTTCATAACATCATAATATATATTGAAATTGGTTTGCATTGTGTTATTTGTAAGGTACCATATCTATTATGATAGCCAAAAACATAAATATTGCAAAGAATAACAGTGGAACAACACAATAGATGAAACCACAACACCAGAATAATACCTTTATTGATATGAAACAATGTTCACTTGCCTCTTTGGGGTGGAAACCTCTAGCAAAGCAACTCTCTATTACAATAATTCTCAAGGCAAAACTTCTCATACCCTCTACTCATATTTATACTAAATCTATCCATCCAAAAGAACAATCTAGAGGAAGATCCTTCTAGAAGCAAAAGCTTCTATTAGGTATTCTTACATTTGACTTATTCTTCCTTATTCCTAGGCCTTACTAATATTGGTATTTATAACATGGAAATATATTATTCTACCTACGTGAAGGGTTAGGGAGTTTAGGCCCCTAACATGCCATCCCCCTTAAAAACAACCTTGTCCTCAAGGCTTGAGATGAGGAAATTGTTGCAGAATGGTGGTTGGCTCCCAAGTGGCATCTGCTGGAGTTGTATCTTTCCACTAGACTCACACTTCCTTGATGGTGAGCTGACGAAGACGACGCTCACGTTGGTCCAAAACTGCTTGTGGCTGCAACCAGATGGAGCCTTATTCATCCAACTTGGGAAGGTTAGTTTGAGTTTGGCACTTAGTTCCAATCACCTTATTTAAGCAGGAGACATGAAAAACATGATGGAGCTTAGAATGACTGGGCAAATCTAACTGATAGGCCACCTGTCCCACGCACTTGAGAACTGTATAAGGACCATAAAATTTTGGCTGACAATGGTCGATCTTGAGTGAAGTTTGCTTATAAGGTTGTAGTCGAAGAACCACATGGTCTCCTTCAACAAATTGACGTTGGGAGTGACCTTGATATGCTTGTTTCTTCATGTGATTCTGAGCCATGACCAAATTATTTTTGAGGGTATGGAGAATAACCTATCGAACTGTAAGTGTTTGGTCAATCGCCTGGACCTTCGAGACACATGGCATGTATGAGAGAACTGAAGGGGGAATTTATCCATATACTTCAAAAGGAGTCATGTGAGTAGTTGTATGGTAAGAAGTGTTGTACCACCATTCAACTAGTGGTAACCATTGATCCCATTGATTTTTCCTTTCAAATGCAAAACACCTCAAATATGTTTCCAAACACTTGTTGACAAATTCAATTTGACCATCAGTCTAGGGATGATAGGTTGTGTTGAGATGCAATTGGGTGCCCTGTATCCTGAACAATTATTGCCAAAAATTACTAGTGAAAGTGGGATCTCGATCAGAAACAACAAAATGAGGCACGCCATGAAGCTTGAAGACATGATCCATGAAAAGTTGAGTCACATTGGAGGCGGTAAATGGGTGTTGAAGAGCACAGACATGAGCATACTTGGAAAGATGATCAACGGCCACCATGATGATTGACTTATTTCCTGATTTAGGTAATCCCACAATAAAATCCATAGAGATGTCCCTCTAAATAGTGGGTGGAACCGGAAGCGATTGTAGTGTTCCATGAGCTTTGACTGTTTTTCCCTTGTTGCGTTGAAAAACATCACATTCTTCCACAAAAGTGTTCACGTCCTGTTTCATACCATCCTAGAAAAAAGAATGTTTGACTCGGTCCTAGGTTTTGGTAAACCCTAAGTGCCTAGTTGTGGGTGTAGCATGAAGCTTAGAAAGCACCGTCGATTTAAGTTGTGACTGTTTACTTAAATACAAATGGCCTTTGTAGCGAAGCTCATCATTGCACCAAGAGTACTCAAAAGAAACTGGAGAATTGGCTTGTGATTGTTGGATCAGATGCAAAATTTTGGGATCTTGTAGCCATTCTTGTCGAACAACTTGGAGCTAATATGGTACAATGAAGGAGAGGGAAAAAAGGGACCCTTCATCTTCATATTTTCTAGAAAGAGCAGATGCAACCACATTTACTTTTCCTTTCTTGTAAATGATCTCATAAACATATCCAAAGAGCTTAGTCACCCATTTTTGTTGCTTTGGGGAGGAAGGTCATTTCTCTAGAAAATACTTGAGGCTTTGATGATCTGTCTTAATTTGGAAGCATTTCCCCAATAGATAAAGGCACCAGAGATCCATTGCATGTAGAATAGTCAACATTTCATTTTCATAGATTGATTGGCCCAAATGTCATTCTGACAATTGTTTGTTGGTAAAGGCTGAAGGCCAACCATCTTGCATAAGGACTGCTCCAATTCCTCTCTCGGAAGCATCACATTCTAGGACAAATGTCTTTGTGAAATCGAGAAGGGACAGGACTGGGGTGGTGCACATTGTCACCTTCAAGGCTTGAAAGGCCTGATCAATTGCAGGAGTCCAAGTTAAAGAATTCTTTTTAAGGAGAGCACTGAGAGGCACCACATTCTTTCGATAATTCTTCACAAACTTGCGATAATATCATGTTAAACCCAGAAAACCACGCAAGATTTCGATAGTCTTGGGGCGAGGCCAATCCTGCATAGCTTCAATCTTCTTAGGATCCACCCTAACACCTGCCTTGCCAACAATGTGATCCAAGTAATCGACTTTTGAGGCTCCAAAATCACATTTAGATTGTTTGAGGAAAATTTGGTGCTGAGAGAGTAGATGTAGAACTCGATCCACATGAACAAGATGGGTTGTCTAGGGTTTACTATATATTAGAATAACATCAAAGAAAACTAAGACAAAATGACAGAGAAAAGGACATAATACATGATTCATGAGGCTTTGGAAAGTGGATGGAGCATTACACAAGACAAAGGGCATGACCAAAAACTCATAGTGGCCCTCATGAGTTTGAAATGCAGTCTTAGGAATATATGCCTCTTTCATGTGTATCTGGTGGTAGCCATAACGAAGATCAAGTTTAGTAAAGAACTGGGCACCACTCAATTCATCCAAGAGATCATCAATGACAAGAATGAGAAATTTGTCTTTGATGGTGAGTTTGTTGAGGGCACAAAATTCAGGACACATGCACCAAGAGCCTTCTTTCTTAAGTACCATGACCACAAGAGAATAATAGGGGCTCATACTAGGATGGATAATGCCCGCAATGAGCAATTCTTGAACAATTTTCTCAATTTCATTTTTCTGGGAAAAGGGATAATGATAGGAACGAACATTGGGAGGAAGCCTGTTGGGGACAAGGGGAATGTAATGATCATGAACACCACAGGGAGGAAGTCCCTGGGGAGTGGAAAAAATAGCTTGATGTTTGGATAGGATGGAATGGAGGTTTGACAACACAAAAGGTGTCTTAGTGGCGTGAATGGAATGGAGTTGTAAAATAATGCAAGAATGACCCTTTATGATTTTTTCCATGCAATGGGAACTGATGATCTCAGGGGAACCTGTTGTGATGCCTTGGAACTTATATTTTTGGCCCTCCTGGTTGAATTGCATGGTTAATTCCTTAAAATCCATGAGAATGGGACCCAGAGTCCTTATCCATTCGACACCCAACACAATGTCACAACCACCCATGTTGATAGCAAACATATGAGATTTCAAGTGGTACTGACAAATTTGGAGACACACATTTTCACAACGCCCCCCACATTTCATGGACCCGCCATTAACAATCATGATTTGAAAATTATTGACTACACAGATATAGAAATTAGTTTCTTGGAAAAAGTGGTGATGAATAAAATTATGGGTGCTTCCACTACCAACAAGGATGATGACCTTCTAATGCTTAATGTAACCAATTATCTTGAGGGTTTGGGGAACAAAGAAGCCAGTGAGACAATTCGTGGAAATGACCGATTCAACTTCGAGAGGGTCGGAAGGTGGAGTCATGTCAGTGGGTTCAGGTGACTAGGCCAGAGGGGGAGCCTCAACATCGTCCTCAGAAACAACCTCGAAGATGGCCATAAAAATATTTTGTTCCTTACACTTGTGCCCAAGAAAATATTTTTCATCACAATTATAACAAAGGCCCTTGAGTTGGCATTCAAACATTTTTGCCTTGGTCAATTTATGGATCTTTAGTGGATTGGAAGGAGGAGTGGGAGTGACTGGTTTATGGCGAGGAATAAGGAGCATTTTCTAGTTTGAGAAGAGATAATATGTTGTGCTTCCTTATCTCTTTTAGTAGCTTCCACCCAACTTTGAGGTCGAGCCATGAGGACATGGGCACAGATCTCATCCTTGAGGCCACTGATAAAACATTCTTGGAAAATATCATCAGACATGCCCTCTGTGCGGAAATCCAATCGTTCAAAAGAAGCTATAAAGTCTTCCAAGGTGACATATTGTTTCAACTTTTTCAAACAACCTAAATGGTGGGTGTCAACGTCAAAGTGTTCATTATAAATTTCTACAAAAAATTGTGTCCAAGCCACATACCCCATGGCCTATCATAGTGATACACGATCATATGCTTTTTGTAAGTACCCTACTTATGACAAAGAAATGTACTCCATTGTGTAAGCATGTCCCCAGTGGAGACATTACATTATTGGGAAGTAGACAGTCATCCACACTGATCATAAGCCACTGCAGTTCATCCAGACACAAGGAAAATTGCAGAATGACTGCCATCAAATGTGGTCCACATACTTGCAACAATTCCACCTCAACATCAAGTATAAAACAGGAAGCACCAACCGCGTCGTTGATTGCCTCAACAGACCGCCAGTCGTGACACTCACCATGATGCTAGACTCTTGCAGCCATGAGACCTCTGGATGACCCCAACTCTATGAGACAAACCCGGACTTCGCCACCACCTACCAAATGTTGCGTGCAAACGCAGTTGTCAATAATTTCCATCTTCAGGATGGGTTGTTGTGTCGTTTGGGCCATATTTGTGTTCCATCAAGCGAGCAAGTGAAGTTGATCTGGGAAGACCACTACAGTCGGGTGGCAGGACACTTCGGCGTCGAAAAGACAATGGTGATGCTACAGAAACATTTCTACTGGCCGAAACTTCGAGAAGAGGTCAACAAGTATATCAGGTCCTGCACTACCTACGCTGTTGCCAAACCGACCACTAAGAAACAAGGCTTGTACACTCCTCTTCCTACTCTTGACAGGCCATGGGAATCCATATTAGTGGACTACATGTTGGGCCTCCCATCCACCAAGCGGGGAAATGACTGTGTTTTTGTGGTCGTTGATCGATTTTCTAAGATGGCGATTTTGGTTGCCTGCAAGAAAAGCATCACAACAAAGGCCACTGACAAGCTCTTCTTTGAATGAGTCTGGGTACATTTTGGAATCCCACAAACCATTGTCTCAGATCGGGACAATCGATTTCTCAACACATTTTGGTCGAGCCTCTGGTCACTGTTGGACACCAAGCTCACCAAATCCACGACCTTCCACTCCCAGACAGATGGCCAAACCAAGGTCGTAAATCAAATGATTGTGCATATCCTTCACATGTATAATTCAAATCACCCTCACACATGGGATGAGAGCCTTCCCTATGTCCAACATAGCTACAACCAAGCCCTGCATAGGTCAACCGACCACAGCCCCTTTTAGGTGGGGTTGGGATTCCAATCATTGGGTCCCATAGATGTTGCGCTTCCCCTTGCGGTCACCTCAACTGACTCATCTCCTGCTCCAACTAAAGCTGACAAAGCCACCCAGTTCATTGAGCGGATCCAATACATCCTCCAACAGGTTCAGGATATCCTACAACATTCCGATGACAAGTACAAACAATGCCATGATCAACATCGGGTGCCACATAAGTTTCAGGTGGGTGACAAAGTTTGGTTGCACTTGCAGAAAGAATGCCTTACAGGACCCCACCGGAAGCTTCGCCCACTCCATTATGGGTCGTACACTATCACCAAGGTTGCGGGGGATAATGTTTTTGAGCTCAACATTCCTCCTTTCCTTGGCCTGCACCTAGTGTTCAACATGGATCTCCTTCGTCCTTATTTCCCACCATTATTGGACAACTCAAAAGTAGCAGAACAACTGAGACCAACAGAGCTCAACCCTGACTGCATAAAACAAGCATCCAATGATCATATTGTGGACACACAGATCAAGGGCACTCGACAACAAAGGATCCATCTTTATCGATTCGTCAAAGCAGGGCAACTCCTGCACCAAGGCAAGTGGCTCACCCGGGGCCAAATTCAACAAAACTTTCCTCTTTGATGGGGGACCTCAACACAATGGAGACCATTGCTTCCTAATGAGGGAGGATTGATCCAGGTGGATATAGGTGGCCACCCACCTTTTCCAATTGGCTCAAAACAATTTTCTGGCAATTTTGGTGATTTACTATTTTTAGCAGTTTTCACTTCCGGAGACGTTTTGAGGCCCTAAACGATGTTTTTTTGGGAAAACAGGTTTTCAATTTGGAATTTCCTTTGATATTGTGAATAAAATGAATCTCCTCGACGATACCTTTCCAACGGGCTACCATACGCCTAAAATGGAGATTGTATGGAAAAGTTACGACCCTGGGAAGTTGATGTACTAACTTACCCAAACGGGGCCCACACGACTTATGGGCGCTTCATCTCCTAGGGTTAGGTTTTTGGATGTCTAGGGTTTTGGGCATTTCTGCTTATTGTTAAAAGGCCTTTAGAGCCTCATTGTAATAATCTTCTTGCGAATGAGCGCAGCCCTCACATCTCTTCTCAGAGATAAGTCGCCACCATTCCAACAAGCTTGTTTCCGCTGCATTTTACAGTTTCATCTTATTTCATTATTGAATAGAAAACCAGTTTTACTGTATCTCTGTTATTTTGTGTTAAGCACCTGTTAATAATCTGTAGTCATTTCGTTCTTCTCATAAAATCCGGATCAACAAGTGATTTAAATTCGTTGTAAGTATTTTCGTCTTGATGGCCTTAATTTCCATAAATAAATAAAAAAATTAAATACTTGATGCTTGTTTGGAAGGCCGACCCTCACATGCTATAACTAATTGAATGAAAAAATAAATAGAATACTTTAAACATCAACTAACCAAATTTAATGACATTAAAGGGTGATTTGTTATGCATCTAGTTCCTTCCTTCGCAATAAGGAAGGGAAAAAAACACTTATATGTCATTTAACATATTTCTAGTCCTGCTCGAAGTCCTTTCCCAAGATTGGGGACTTTACATAACCAAAGGGGGTTAAAGGAACCAAAAAGTATGCCACTTGGTGGAAGCCCACCTTTCTTGAGTGTTATTGGGATTTGACTAGTGGTATTGGGTCAATACCAGAACCAAACCTTGCAAACCACACCCTATTTATTCAAGAACACACTTCCAAATATTAAGGCTCGACTAGGTAGTATGATCGATCATTTCATAGAATCACATGGGTGTAGTTTGTCTATGTGCAATGATAGATTTGGTTTCCACTATTGAACTTATGACTTTGAAAATTAAAGCAAAGCCTTAATGATTGCATTGTGAATGTTCAGTGAAACTTCCACAACCATACAAATTGGCGCCTTTAATATTTAAGAATGATTTTGCAAAACATCGTTGTAATATACCAAGGGGTCCCATTTAATTTAAGGGATTGTGAATTGACAATTGAATATTAAAAACTATCCTAAAAATGACTCCAAATAAATATGGTGAAATCACACTACACATATACAATGTAGTGTGCATGTAGCTACCCCAAAAGCTAAAATCAATTTTTCCACGACAAACAAGGCCAAGGCCTTAAGGCTAGACAATGTGGTTACCCCAAAACACTAAAATCAAATTTTCCACGACAAACAAGGCCAAGGCCTTAAAGCTAGACAATGCCATAGTTTGTTTGTTAGAAACAATAATTATACTATTCAAGCTAAGTTTGTGACAACTTTTTATTATGTAAAAGTACCAATAGTAAAAATGAACGAGTTGAATCACAAGCTCCAAACTTAGGTCACTTGGCTAGAATTTAGTCAGTTGCATATCGATGTAATATTTTGCCCATAATATAAAGATTACCCACTTATTAAAAAAAAAAAGGTCTCTCCATGAATACTCTGTTAATATTTTCAATAGAGCATTGGATTTATAAAAACTATCTAACAACATTAAATATGAGAGCTTGTAGACAAGGGATATTGGCCAAGAATCTGAAATAGAAATATTGGCCAAAAAAAAATTCCAAACAATATTTACTCTAACCCCCTTTAATGAAAATGCATTACCCTAGGTATCCAAAGAAAGACCATCCAAAAAGTTTGCATGTTGTAAACAGTAGGATACTAAGCCAAAAATATAATGTAATATTTATGAGTAGAACCGACAACCTATCCAATTTGTGGATGATGTAAAGTCCCAATGCTTATGTAGCAAATGTGTATAATTACTAATAGTACATGAATGTTATACAAAATTTGCTTGAATGCTACACAACGAACTAGTTAGTATACTTTTACACGATGGCAATTCGCTGCAAAAAAGAGGTAAGATATTGTTACTTTTTCCTTCCAACTTTACATGTTTTTCCATAACTTTAGATGCTTTGTAGAAAGGTTAGACAACATGAAGATTCATCATGGAATCAGTGTGTTTCAAAACATTCCAACTAATTTAACATGAAGTTGATTGATTGATCTTGAGGAACATTAAATTTGGATATAATTTCAACTTTATGCGGAAATTTACATTTAAACTACATGAGACCATTTGAGTCTATGTTAAATCAATTCAAGTCAATAAGTGTACATTAGAACAATCAAATCCAAGCAAAAGAAAACACCGAAAAAAGTATAGTTTTGTAGTATTTAATCCCTTACACAAAGAACTAACAAAAATAGGTAAAGATGCTTCATGCCTACAAGCTTTACCTTCAATCCACAAGTAGGATGCTTCTAAAAATATTTTGGAGACAAAGCATAGTTTGTAGACAATAATGGCTTCCAAAACACCTAAAATTGCACCTGCTACAACGTCATGCATGAAATGCCTACCAAGCAATATCCTTGAGATCAAATTTGCAATGGACCACATCATGAATATCACAATAGCAGCTTTAATAAGCCCATCATCATCAAGCTATAAATTTGTATCAACACCCACTGCTTTAACAACCCCAAAGTTGAAGCCCATTTGAACTCTAATCTCTTGCAATGCTGACAAACATAGCCAGAAAAAATGAGCCAATAAATAAATCCCTAGAAGGATAACCACTAGGAAATGACCCATGATCAACAAAAAAACACCAAATACGTGCCTTTATTTTATGTAGGTCTAGGCCTTTTAATGAAAGACTTGAGAATCCCTGTTAAGATTAGATAAAAATGAGACCAATAAATAAAATGAGGAAAAAACATATCAACTTGGAGAATCCAACAAGAGGAAGAGGGGCAAGCTAGAGGGTAATAGTGGCAAGGATCCAAAACAACCCATATTTGAAAACTTCAAGAGTTGTCAAGATTGGCCTTAGTAATGCCATGGACTTTGTGTGAAGGTGCCAAGACCATCTCATATCTAATTCAATCAAATCCATATTCTATAGAATTGAAATGGGTTGATAGTAGTTTGTTGAAGGTGAAGGCACAAAATGTTTAGAAGAGATCAATATAAAGTTATTGCCTACACACAAATATCACGACTTACAAATTACCATTTTTTAAGTAATAAAAAATATTGGGAAATCTTAGATTTGGTAGTTTGGTATGAGTGAGTATTAGAAAAACAAAAAAATAAAACTGGACCAATAAAAGTGCATGTCTTATGTCAATCATAACACATAGCGAATAGCATGGCCTGGTAGTATGCACAAACTCAACAATATGTTTTGAATGGAAAGAAGGAAAGATAGGAGGTGGCACATGTTTCTCATGCATATATAACAAAAATTCCACTCAACTAGAAAAATAAGTAAGTAGTTGTCTTTCTCTCTTGCTCAATTGTGTGCATTAGCAACATAGGAATAGAACAAGAAAAGTCCTCAAGCCTAAATCTCTTCAAGCAAGTAACATCAAGCCTCAAGTCATCTCACAATTAGCCTAAGGCCACCACTACCTGCATGTATAAATTGAGTGCTCTAGAACTAACTAAAGACTAAAGCTAGTCCAACAACTAACTAAATCCTAAAGATAACCTTTCTTGTAGAAATCGCCTTTGAACCTAGTAAAAAACACCCTTAATCAATGATGATCTTAGAAAATATGGGTTAGCTCAACTATTTGTCGCTAATGCTTTTGGTAATTTTGTTAGTTTTGTAGCAGTGAGTGCTTGAAAATCCACCTTGGGTAAGTATCACTATTCTACATTGATATATTTACTATGGATGCCATAAACGAATGTGGGGAAGCATCCCTTGGGTTTTTGCACAAGGTTTTTCTTGGAAAAAATGATGATCTTAGAAGATGGTAAGCTCAAGGTGGTAGTAATTTCTAAAAAAAATGAGAAGAAACCCTCTATGGAAATGATATTCAAAAAGTTTTTTTTTTTTTTTGTTTGGAAGTAATTCAAAGTGCATGCATCCTTATACCTTTTGAGATTCATGACATTTATGTAAAGATCCATAAGAGAGAGAAGGATCAAATGGGACCACCAAAAAACCCTAAAATCTATAATAAATGGAGAAAATGACATTATTGCATGAAAGAAACCCATGACTAACAATGAACATAATACCAAAAAATAATGTTGGCCCTAATCAACAAGAAAGTGCGTGCGTTTGTGAGAGAGAGAGTACAAATATGCATGTGTGAGTAAAAGAAAAGATGAAAAAGAGATGAGATTGGTCACTATGTAATTTATCTATTATCTATTATATGCATTATATTACTTTCTTATTATTCACCATCTTCATCAGTGGACATTGTTATGCAACCTTCCATGACGGGAACCAACTTAGATTAATTAACCTAGATTTATTTTAATTCCGAATATGTCAAACACTCAAAGAAAACAACAATCTTTCAAAATGAAAACCTTTTATCAAATTTTGTACTCTATAAAAGATTTACATCTTAAAAGCTTTGATCCCTTTAGATTGGAAGTTAAGATAGATCTAGGTTGGTTAAAAACCAAATAAACAAACTTAAAACTAAATCCAAGCAAGTTCATCATTAACTCCACCAATTTACATTAATATAATTATAATGTTCTTATGTGGAATTTAAATTATATGTATATAACATGCAATAATTATAAATAATAACAAGGGCAATAGTGCAAGTTAGTATGTGCCTCAAGATTATGTTTACATTTTATTTAGTTAATTGATAAATACAATAAAGGTTTTTAAACTATTTAGTGTTTAACTATATCCACTCTTTGTGTTTAATGTTATTTTAAGTTTCACCAAAATGTCAATTTTAATTGTGTCAATAGTTTAAAATTTGAAGTTTGTTCAACCATTCAAGCCACCTCCAAGCAACACATAAACCTAATTAAATTTAGATTTGGAGCCACCACTACACCAACAGATGAATTTCAATTTGAAATTGTTCAAAGACACACCACACCAATGAATGAATTTAATTAAAATAAATTTGAATGCTACTCTAACATTTATTTCTATTTTTAAATTTTTATCAATGATAAAAATGGGTATTTGACCTATAGGAAATTAGAAATCTATATGTATTTTATTTTTAATAAAACAATGAAGAGTAAGTTATTGAATGATATTGTATGTCTAACACCATTATATATTTAAATTCATCAAGATTCATATTCTCTCTCCTTCTTTGTACAAATGTTTAAATTTTAAACATTTTTTAATGGAAGATAAGATATGTATTGTTGTTATACTATCATTAAATGGTAATGTGAATATTTTATTGAGATATGTTTTCAACATTAAAAATTATTAATTTCTTAAAAGGGACTTATACAATATTTTTATTATTTTATTATTTTTATAAAAGATTACAAACGCTTTATGTAAACCTATGTGTTTATGATCCATACAAAAGTGAAAAAATCTTTAAATTTTGAGAAACTCTTTTTAAGACAAATAAGAAACTATTTTTAAAACTTGAAATCTGTGTTATTATATCTAATTTAATGACATTCACTCTCTTGGAGAAGAGAAACAATACTTGGACAGTGAACTATTAATGCAAAAATAATACTTAGTCAATGAACTATTAATGCAAAGCTACACATGGCATTTTATGATTTTTTAAACTTTTATGTATTTTTTATTAATTATCTTTTTATAATAGTCACCTTTATACTTAGTCAATGAACTATTAATGCAAAGCTACACATGTATTTTTATGATTTTTTAAAATTTTATGTATTTTTTATTAATTATTTTTCTATAATAATCACCTCCAACTAGGACTTATTAGTCCCATCAACCTTTTTAATCAATAAAAAATTCATAATTTAACAAACTTTACAAAAAATTACCCAAATCAACTCAATTTGACCAAAAATGGATAGATGAAAGAGTAAAGCTTCTCAATGTTTCTAAAGTCAAATATAAGTTAAATCACTCCAAATTTCTCATAAATCATCCACTCAAAGAAAGAAGGGGGCATTCCGAAAATTGAACTCGGGACCTCTCGCACCTTAAGCGAGAATCATAACACTAGACAAAAGGTCATGATACATTTGTTGAATTCGTAAATAACATCAAATTATACATATCGCTTTCTGTCAGAAGTGGGATTTGAACCCACGCCCTCTTTCGAAGACCAGAACTTGAGTCTGGCGCCTTAGACCACTCGGCCATCCTGACAACCACATGACATCGTTGGCGGAAAGATTTATTTTATTCATTTTATATAAATCGGTGGGAATTCTGTTACTCGATAAGTTACTCTCTGTCGTTTGTATTGAAAGCCGCGAAAAAGTAATATCAGATGGTGCTGTGGTGTAGTCGGTTATCACGTCAGTCTTACACACTGAAGGTCCCCAGTTCAAACCTGGGCAGCACCATAATGTTGCAGATTTGTTATGAACATAACGTTAATTTTTTTCTCTTCATCTGTTATTTTTTAATTATTGGCTTTTCATTTTTTTAAAGTTCGAACCTTGGCAGTAACATAACGTTTTGTAACTATCTCGTTTTTTAATCCCTGCCAAAGATAAGTTGGGAACCAAGTATAGAGATTACACTAACAATGGGAGAACAAAAAAGTATGTGCTATCATAGGCTTTAAACACTTTTAAAGAGAGTAATAAATTTACAAATGACTTTTGTGCGTATTTATACACAACTTAAGAGGAGTAATAAATTTACAAATAACTTTTGTGTGTATTTATACACAACTTAAGAGAGTAATAAATTTACAAATGATTTTTATATGTATTTATACACAACTTAAGAGATAGGGCATTCTCCCCAAAAAGAATTATGAGCACATATAGAAATCGATTTGATCGTTTTTAAGTATAATCTAGTACAACAATAAATGAAAATCATTTAACTTTAATCATATACATTAATGATATAATATGAGTTTGTCATAATTACATGTGAAGGTTACACCATTTTCAATTATATAATATGAGTTTGTCATAACCACGTGTGAAGATTAAACCATTTTTAACATTGTTTTGTTAAATAAAATAATCCATAACAAAAACAAAATTCTAAAGAATCATAAGTAATAACTTATCCTCTTAAGATCTCATAAACCAATTCGATTTTAATAGAGATTAATCATCATCATCATAACAAAAATAAATGAATTTTTTTTTATATAAAATTTAAACTTAACTTATATAAAAATTCTCTATAAAATTTATATTTATATTTATATTTCTAAATCTAAAAAGTTTAACATACACATTTTCCCTTTTACTTTTCATTATGTCGAAGGCATTTTAGGGACAGGTTTTACCTGTCAATTGGTTGACAGGTTTTCGAAAACCATATTTATAATTTACAGGTTTTCGAAAACCATATTTGTACGGTTGACAGTTTTTCGGAAACCGTCTTTGTCTACGTGGAAGATCTGGACGGAGAAAGACTCTGAGTGATGGCGACATTAAGTTTGAAAGAGAGCTCCCATTGGTTGAGGATGCGATACGTGTCACGGTAATAATAAAAACTACCGATTCTTGCACGTGAAAGACGATACCAGTGGAGTCTTAGCCATTGGTTCATTTTGCAGCTAATGAGAGAAGACTACGTGTTTCATGGGCCGCCCAATGAATGAGGTGTACGTGTTCCATGTGGCGTCTTCATGTAGACACGTAATGGCATCTGGATCAGATGTCATTTTGCTCATGGGCTAATTTTTTATGGTTTTTCCAAAAACGAGATTCGCTATTTTAAAAATTATTCGCCCAAATTTTATAGGACCAAAGTTTCTACATTTCAAAATAAATTTCCATCCTTAAAATCATCCCTACATCTGGTGTGGAAAAGAGAGTAATAATTTAATTTAAAATTTTAATATAATTTGTTATTAATATATATTTTTTATTAATTTTAAATGTAATATATATTTTATAAACTAAAATTTATAATTATTATTTGTATGGTATTTTTTTTCTTTTAATAATTTAGTTTAAAATTTTAATATAATTTTTTATTAATATTGTTGTATATATAATTTATTTTATAAATATAATTTTTAAAAAATTAATATAATTTATGTTTTATATATTTAATTTATAATTTTTATTCTTTAAATCATGATTTAAGTTTTTTTTTTAATGTTAATTGGGTATAGTTAAATGATTATTTTCTTTATTTGGATTTGAATCTCATTTGATAATGGAGAAACTCTAATATGGTATTGCATGACAATGTCAACAACAGCATACCCCTTTGTGGATGTTTTGGAGCTCACAGAGTTATGAGTATATAATTAACATTTCCAAATGGTGTGTTCACAAGCCTTCTCAATCTTAATCTCTCATGTCTCCCTTACATAACAATTTACCACTATCTCTTCTTATTCACATATATCATTACCATTATTATTATTCACGAAGTATAAATAAAATAAACCTATTTAAAAACTATTGTCCATGATGCACATATTTCACATTGAACTATGTCCGAAGATGGAAGGATGCATAAGAACA
>JZKD02S2065286.1:31803-42010 GCA_000966675.3 Picea glauca
TCTTGCACGTGAAAGACGATACCAGTGGAGTCTTAGCCATTGGTTCATTTTGCAGCCAATGAGAGAAGACTACGTGTTTCATGGGCCGCCCAATGAATGAGGTGTACGTGCCCATGTGGCGTTTTTATGTAAACACGTAATGGCATCTGGTGTGGAAAAGAGAGTAATAATTTAATTTAAAATTTTAATATAATTTGTTATTAATATATATTTGTTATTAATTTATTTTTTAATAATTTTAAATGTAATTTATATTTTATAAACTAAAATTTATAATTATTATTTGTATGGTATTTTTTTTTCTTTTAATAATTTAGTTTAAAATTTTAATATATTTTTTTATTAATACTGTTGTACATATAATTTATTTTATAAATATAATTTTAAAAAAATTAATATAATTTATGTTTTATATATTTAATTTAGAATTTTTATTTTTTAAATCATGGTTTAAGTTTTTTTTTTAATGTTAATTGAGTATAGTTAAATGATTATTTTTTTTATTTGGATTTGAATCTCATTTGATAATGGAAAAACTCTGATATGGTATTGCATGACAATGTCAACAACAACATACCCCTTTGTGGATGTTTTGGAGCTCACAGAGTTATGAGTATATAATTAACATTTCCAAATGGTGTGTTCACAAGCCTTCGCAATCTTAATCTCTCCTGTCTCCCTTACATAACAATTTACCACTATCTCTTCTTATTCACATATATCATTACCATTATTATTATTCACGAAGTATAAATAAAATAAACCCATTTAAAAACTATTATCCATGATGCACATATTTCACATTGAACTATGTCCGAAGATGGAAGGATGCATAAGAACATTTTTCATTCAAACAAAATGAACCCTAGATATTTTACCATCTATGCTATGATATTGAAGTCAATGCAACAGAAATTTCCCTCTTTAAAGATCAATGCAACAAAAAATTGATTGTTTAGAATATATATGGATTAATATTATTTTAAATCACTAAGATTGACACAACCACACAACCATGCTTAGCATACAAGGATTACAACCATCCAAAATTATACAAATTAGATAAATTAGATTGGGAACATCTTATAAGGGTCTTTTGCTCACTTTTTGAGTTCTTATTTTATTTTTGATTTTGGGATTATTTTTTAAATTTTAAAATATCTTTACTTGAGCTTTTAAAATATCCATTTCTTATAAGCATTTTTTTTAAATTAAAAGATAAAATGGTCATGTCTAAGTGCACAAACTCTCTTCTCATTAACAACAATACTATGAAAACCTTCATTGATTTACTTGGCATTCCCATTCACCCTTTTAAAAATTATGCTAGTTATTAAATTGAGAAGAAGAGCATGTTGTTGCATTGGTGGTGAAACAATTTTATTTTACAAGCATTGTTCTCAACTTCAAGTACCTACGTGGACTTTCTTCCTTCGTTATAATATGATATCACTATCTTATATTTGACTAGCTACACGTTAAAGAATATTTAGTGCGTCACAATTTCACTTTTGTTATTATTGTGTTAGATGTTGTTACATCAAAGTGTATTTTAATGTGTCATATTTTTGTTTTTATAAAGAAAAAGTTTATGATATTAATTCCTATTATTTAATTTTTATTGATACAATCTCGAGATTTTAATGTATATTTATATCATTATGTAACTTAACTATTTGTAATAATTTAGTGTTGGTTTTTTAGTTTTGGATTATTAATCTATTTATTTACATTTAAAAAAGATAAACTTTTATTAAATCATAAGCAATTTAAGGTCATACTTTAAGGTCAAAAGGTGGTCTCAACGAATCAATAATATTCACTATCTAGAAGCACTTAACCTTTAACCGTGTACTTGGAGCTTAATTACTAAATCTTTATTGCAATTTAACCTCATGCCCATGAGAATTTTATCTAGGTTTAATATGCTAAATGAAATAAATAAGATAAATCTATGCAATATATGAAATAAATAAGATGTGTATACAACCTGAGTGGGCCTAATGATTAATAACATGTGCTTTCTCTTAAGAGGTCACAAGTTCAAATCGCTACTTAAAATATTTGAGTTGAGTTTTCTATTTTAATATGTTAGTGTTATATATACATGACATATATAACCCTAGAATTGTAAGAGGATATAACATGGCATATATAACCCTAGAATTGTAAGAGGAGTTGATTTTTCAGAGCTAGTATCTTTGATTGACTTAAATTCTAGATTCTAAACCCTAAGAGTGCCAAAAAAAAAAAAAAAAACCTTACCCTAAAAACAAAAGACAACAAAACTAAGAATACTAACCTAACAACTAATTAGTAATCTAATCTATTCATGTGAAACCTATATATATATATATATGGAGAATTTCAAGCAATACAATAATCATTTATGAACAAATTGGATCCCTAAGGAGGGAAATAGAGCATGTTTTGATCAAGAAATCAACAATATCCTGATGTCACTGAAAATAGTGCCATGACGAGTATTTCTCGAGGATTTGGAAGAATAGGTATTCCTCTGAAAACTGACAACTGATCTCCTTCCTTCCTATTCAATTGCATGGGAAAAAATGTCATTTTATGGCAGCTGAGTTAATTGAGAAAGGAAACATTTTCTACTTTTGGATAAGTTTGTCTTTAAGCCCAACATTTGGATTAAGAGTTGAAGATATTGAAATCCAACCATAGTCTTTGGGGTGTTTCAAATTATGAAGATATTGAAATCTAACCAGTGTCCACAAAAAAGAGATCCCATCACCAATATTTCAAAGTTACTCATCAATTGGTGTTGTGGTGTAGTCGGTTATCACGTCAGTCTTACACACTAAAGGTCCCCAGTTCGAACCTGGGCAACACCATAACGTTTTCTAATTGGTCTTCAATTTTACAGTTAATCAATAATGTTATCGATTTGTTAGTAGAGGTCGGAATGTTGCACCAGACTCTTATCGAGTTGTTAGTTGCCGACCCAGATTGTTACTCAGAAGTTGTCAGGACTTCCTTCTTATGTCAAGGCTTTCTTTAAGATGGGTTGTGTGTTGGAAACCAACACACTAAACTCTAAGCATGCCAACATGTTCCCTTTCAGCTCTCCCTGGGTGTGACTTTTAAGAGCAATAAGCTCTCCTTGGGCTGGGTTGGGCTCGACTGGACTGGACTAGTAGTATTCTGTGTTTGGTTTATGGGCTTCCATGACCTTGCAAATCAAACCAGGTTCAACACACTTATTCAAAAAGAAAACAAAAATGTTGAGAATGCTACTAAAGCTCTTTACATTATACAAATGGTTTTAGATTTCATTTTCTCAAGGATATCAATGGCTACAAATACAAAATGCAAGCATGAGAAACTTTGTAAAATACATGCTGGTTGGACTAGTATTATTCTCTGTTTGGTTTACGGGCTTCCATGACCTTGCAAATCAAGCTAGGTTCAACACACTCATTCAAAAGGAAAATAAAAATATTGAGAATGCTACCAAATCTTTTTACATTATACAGATGGTCTTAGGTTCCATTTTCTCAAGGATATCAATGGCTACAAAATGCAAGTAAGCATGAGAGACTTTGTAAAATGCATGCATACCATGGCCGCAACAAAGTAAAACTTATCAAGTTACAATTGTTAATAAAATATATTGAAAATTTGCAAACAAAAGGAGTATGTGAATGATTTACTTATATATACTATCATGAGCTTGGTTAATCAAATTAAAACCAATGGAGACAAGTTACAATTGTTAAAAAGATATATGGAAAATTTGCAAACAAAAGGAGTATGTGAATGATTTATTTAAATACACACTATCATGAGCTTGGTTAATCAAACTAAAACTAATGGAGACACTATGGAAGGTCATTGAATCATTAAAAAAGTATTGAGAGGTATTTCTTCCAAATTTGATCCTATTATTGTATTAATAGAAGAATCAAAGAATTTAACTCAAATGTCTCTCAAGGAGCTTACGGGTTCCTTGCAAACCCATAAACAAAAGTTGTACAGATTTGTTGCCATTTTTTTTAATCAAGCTTTTAGATCTCCAGTTTCAATGAAAAGTGGAGGGAGATCATCCAACTATAGATATGTTGCTAAACAAAGTGGAAGTTAAACTTTGTCAATAGGCATGGAGGAGGACAAATTAGTTTTTTAGAATCACATGGAAGAGGAAGGTACAATGTCACTTCACCCTTTTTTTCAAAGGTATAACAAATCCAATGTTGAATGCCGCTATTGTAAAATGTTGAATGCATATGAATATAGAAAAAAAACAATATAATATGGATAAACAAAATGTAAATTTTATTAAGAAAAATTAAACTAAAAGTGAAAATAATAAAATCATTTGTATACAACCTGAGTGGGCCTAATGGTTGAGAACATGTGTTTCCTTCTTGGAGGTCACAGGCTCAAGGATGTTTCCTTTAATCATGAAAAATGAATTTTCATCTCTATTCAACATTCCTTTAATCATGAAAAATGAATTTTCAGCTACATTCAACATTGACATAATAGACCAATCTAGTTTGTGGCATCTAAAATATGGTCACTTGAACTTCAGTGGGCTGAATTTGTTGTATAAGAAACGAGTGGTAAGATGATTGCCTAATTTGTTGTATAAGAAGCAAGTGGTAAGAGGATTGCCTAATTTGTTGTATAAGAAGCAAACGGTAAGAGGATTGCCTTTGACTAAACAACTTAATAAAATTTGTCAGAATTGCATTTTGGGAAAACAACACATAAAAAAAAATTCCTTTCGTAAATTGTGGAGAGCAAGAGCTCCACTTGAGTTGATTCTTTCAAATCCATATGGTCCTATGCAAACCCCCTCTTTTGGAAAGAGTTGGTATTTTATAGCATTCATAGACGATTTCAGTAGAAAAACATGGGTCTATTTCTTAAAGGATAAATATGAGGCCTTTGGGATCTTCAAGTAATTCGAGGCTCTAGTTGAAAAAGATAGCGGATACGTTCGAAAGGTTTTGAGCACTGACAAAGGGGAAGAATATTTATAAAATGGGATTTTCAACTTTTGCAAAGAACTTGAAATGAAGAAGCAGTTTACTACAAGGTATAAACCACACTAGAATGGTGTAGTCAAAAGGAAACATGGAATCATTCAAGAAATGGCTAGGAACATTGTGATGGTTAACAGATTGACCATTGAATTATGGATTGGAGCAATAAAAATGAGAGTTTATTTGTTGAATAGATTCTCCCAAAAAAGAGTTCATAACATGATTCCACAAGAGGCATGGATAAAGAAAAAACTAGTGTTGAACACTTTGGTTGTGTCACATATGCACATATACCCAAGGAAAGAAGGAAAAAATGGGATGATAAAAGAGAAAAATGCACAATTATTTGAGATAATGAGTAGTGAAAGGAATAAAACTATACAACCCTAACAAAATTGCGTTAATAATCAATACAAATGTGATTGCAGATGAAGTATGGGATGATCAATAAGGAACAACATAAGGTGTTTCCACATCAATACCTTCTATGGATTTTTCAAATGGTACGCAAGATATCGCTGCAACAATGCCTCCAAATATTGGCATTCAACATGGAGCACAAGATGTTTCCCAAGTGACAACTCTATTGACAAGATTCCAAGTCATTTCCTAGGCAATACCTCCATCTGGTACTTCCGACAAAAGAGGAAGAAATGAGTCATTTTCAGGAAAACAAGAAGCTTAAGGAGATATATGAAGCATCCAAGTATGAAGATGATGATAATGAATTGCTGAATTTTGCTATTTTTTTTAATTTGATCTTACTTATTTTGTTGATGTTATAAAAGAAAGAAAATAGCACGATGTCATGGACAAAGAAATGCAAACAATTGAAAAAAAATGAGACATGAGAGCCAGTGCCCAGTATATTATTGAGAGTGGAATTTTGAACTAAATCCTAAATCTAGCACCTTAGATCATCTCAACCATCTCAACAACTAATAGGAAAAATGAGGTTGAATCTAGGGGTATTTTACTTCAATGTGGATTAAAAGAAAAAATAGTCATAACAAGTGATTTCAATTTGTTGTAAGTATTTTCGTCTTGATGGCCTTAATTTCCATAAATAAATAAATAAAATTAAACACTCAATGCTCGTTCGTTTGGAAGGATGACCCTCACATGCTATAACTAATTGAATGAATAAATAAATAGTGTGCTTTAAGCATCAACTAACCAAATTTAATGGCATTAAAGGGTGATTTTTGTATGCATCTAGTCCCTTCCTTCACAATAAGGAAGGAAACAAAGCACTTATATGCCATTTAACATATTTCTAGTCCTGCTCAAAGTCCTTTCCCAAGCTTAGGGACTTTATAGAACCAAAGGGGGTTAAAGGAACACAAAATTATGCCACTTGGTGGAAGCCCACCTTTCTTGAGTGTTATTGGGATTTGACTAGTGTTATTAGGTCAATACCAGAACCAAACCTTGCAAACCACACCCTAGTTATTCAAGAACACACTTCCAAATATAAAGGCTCGACTAGGTAGTATGATCGATCATTTCAAAGAATCACATGGGTGTAGTTTGTATATGTGCAATGATATATTTGGTTTCCACTATTGAACTTATGACTTTGAAAATTAAAGCAAAGCCTTAATGATTGCATTGTGAATGTTCAATGAAACTTCCACAACCATACAAATTGGCTCCCTTAATCTTCAAGAATGATTTTGCAAAACATCGTTGTAAGATACAAAGGGGGTCCCATTTAATTTAAGGGATTGTGAATTGACAACTGAATATTAAAAACCATCCTAAAAATGACTCCAAATAAATACAGTGAAATCACACTACACTTATACGATGCAACATGCATGTGGCTACCCCCAAAAGCTAAAATCATTTTTTCCACGACAAACAAGGCAAAGGCCTTAAGGCTAGACAATGCCATAGTTTGTTTGTTAGAAACATTAATTATATTATTCAAGCTAAGTCTGTGACAAGTTTTTATTATGGAAAAGTCCCAAGAGTAAAACTAAACGAGATGAATCACAATCTCCAAACTTAGGTCACTCAGCTAGAATTTCGTTAGTTGCATATCGATGTAATCTTTTGCCCATAATATAAATATTACCCACTTATTAAAAAAAATAAGGTCTCTCTATGAATACTCTATCAATATTTTCAATAGAGTATTGGATTTATAAAAACTATCTAACAATATTAAATATGAGAGCTGGTAGACAAGGGGTATTGTCCAAGAATCTCAAATAGAAATATTGGCCAAAACAATTTCCAATAACTTTCATATATAATTACATTATTATATTAAAAAAAAAAATCAAATGGAAAAATTGAATAACAATATTTACTTTAACCTCCTTTAATGAAAATGCATTCCCCTAGGTATCCAAAGAAAGATCATCCAAAAATTTGCATGTTGTAAACATTAGGATACTAAGCCAAAAATATAATGTAATATTTATGAGTAGAACCAATTTTTGACAACCTATCCCATTAGTGGATGATGTAAAGTCCCAATGCTTATGTAGCAAATGTGTATAATTACTAATAGTACATGAATGTTATACAAAATTTGCTTGAATGCTACACAACGAACTAGTTAGTATACTTTTACACGACAATTAGCTGCAAAAAGAGGTAAGATATGGTTACTTTTTCCTTCCAACTTTACATGTTTCTCAATAACTTTAGATGCTTTGTAGAAAGGTTAGACAATTTGAAAATTCCTCATGGAATCAATGTGTTTCAAAACATTTCAACTAATCTAACATGAAGTTGATTGATCATAAGGAACATTAAATTCAGATCTAATTTCAACTTTACATAGAAATTTACATTTAAACCACATGGGACCATTTAGGTCTATGTTAAATCAATTCAAGTCAATATGTGTACATTAGAACAATCAAATCCAAGCAAAAGAAAACACCCACACACTTATAGTTCTGTAGTATTTAATCCCTTACACAGAGCACTGACAAAAATAGGTAAAGATGCTTCATTCCTACAAGATTTACCTTCAATCCACAAGTAGGATGATTCTAAAAATATTTTGGATACAAAGCATAGATTGTAGACAATAATGGCTTACAACACACCTAAAACTTCACCTACTACAACACCATGCATGAAATTCCTACCAAGCAATATTGTTGAGATCAAATTTGCAATGGACCACATCATGAATATCACAATAACATCTTTAATAAGCCCATCATCATCAAGCTATAAATTTGTATCAACACCCATTGCTTCAACAACCCCAAAGTTGAATCCCATTTTGTAGTGTCCCTAAAGCCGAGCCCTGTTGTAAACCATGTTTTGAAAGGAATTGTAATTATGTTTTATAGGCTGGTGAGCTAGGTTTGTATAAGCTGGAGGCTTATGTGTTGTTAGGCCAGGGAGCCTGAGTGTTGAAGGCCAGGAGCCTGCTGTTGTATATGTAATCACGTAGAACAATTAATAAAACATAAACACCGCCATGTGCAGACCGACCACAATGAATGAGTGAAGGGGGACTAAGCATCCACAGAGTGGGCAAGGAATTAGGGGCTGGAAGGTGGGAAAGGGGCTAAGTATTGAGCCTAGGGGATAAGCCTAGGGGGCTTAAGCCTTGGGAATAATATTTTAATATTATTCCAAAAAGATATGTGCATTATATGCTTTAACCTAAGTCCTTTTGGAAGGACATGTGATTTTCCAAATGGTGGGAGGCACGCACGTTGAAGGAACGCATGCAGTGGCATGGGTGACAAGTGTCAACCCTGGCGCATGCAATAAAAGGCCGAGATGAGCTGTGTTGGGGATTCCTTCTCCATTCGACTCACGGACTGCCAGAAGGGAACGGGTCTGACTCCTGCAGAGAAACCCTCGTACCTCCTCTGAACCGAAAAGGTGTGTATCTATGTTTGTTCCGGGATGGCCGGTACATCCCCAGTCTGAACAGTCCGAGCCTGTGTTGACCCCTTGTGTGGATTGTTTGTCACGCATCCCCGAAAACCAGAGGGAGAGTCTATTCTGGGTGGGGCGGATGGGAAATGAAGGGAACCTGCCATTCTACAGGGGGGAGAGAGTCTGTGTAATTCCCTGTGGAAATTTCTTCTCAGGCAATTCCGAAAATCAACACCATGAGACTTGGCTGCCATTGCTGAGCTTGTTCTAAGAGGTCTGAGTCTGTATTCCCGGTTGAATGTGGTGGTCACGCAGAGATGGATTGCGCGTGAATTGTTGTCCATTGCAGGTGGTAATTGAGCCTGTGCGTAATCTCTCTAGGCGAGGGAGGTGGATGTTGTTGGAAGAGGTTTCTTCCAGAGAGTGTCCAGCACCAGCTTTAGGCTCTGAGACTTCCTGATCCGGCCTGTTGCCGAGACCCAGAGAGGGAGGTTAGCACCGATGGACTGTGCTTGTGAAGGTGTATAATCCCAAGTGGAACAGGCATGTGGGGAATGAGAGTCTGGTAGTAGTGGGCGTAAGATGGCATCCTGGGAAGAATCCTTCCAGATTCTAAGTGTTGTTTTCCCTCTAACCTCAGCCTAGCTAGGATTCCTTGCCTTGGGGTGGAGCTTAGTCCCAGCTCGGGGGTGATCCACTACTGAGCTGATGAGCAGTGTGGTCTAAGGCTGGGAGGTTCGTGGAAGGCCTGCACTTGGTTGGTGGATCCCACCATTGTTACAAGATAAGTGTCTAACTATGTTTTATCTCATTTTATCATGTCTCTATTGTAAATGTTATCATGTTTTCCGCTGTGTATACAAATTAATATGGAATGCTATGGATTGTTTAATTATAGCAATAATGATATGTTTTACTCTGAGTTAAATGTGTTTATTCGTTTAAATGCAAGTGGGTTAAATAACATCTGTATAAGTTATGTACAAAGTGGTGTTATAGTCTCCTTTTCAGAGCGATTAAACATAGTATCATCATAGTGGCGCAGCGGGTGCACTACAAATTGGTATCAGAGCGTGAGTAAGCCCAGAGTTCCGAAAAGGGTACACTACAAATTGGTATCAGAGCCAAGGTTTCAACACTGAGCCTAGATGGGCCAGTGGAGCGGTCTTTGGACCGAGAATGTGAGGGGAAATTGGGTCTGGAAGGCCAATTTCGAACCCTGGTTTGCTCCAAAGTGTCAAGGAGTTGCTAGACGAGTTTTTAAGCTCAGGAGGTATAGCGGCGTTATGAGACCGCAGCCAGTGTGGCATAAGTCCACAGGGAGAGAGGAC
>JZKD02S2065297.1:8675-52041 GCA_000966675.3 Picea glauca
TGCAGCAAATAAACCATCAAACTCACAACAAGAACAAGCTGATAAAGGAGTTCACCCCCCTCCGGGCTACATCTCCTTGAGCCTCCATAATGGACTTGGCTCTCTGGGATTAATTTTGTCAAAAGTTCTTTTACAAGTTGCTGCTCAACTCCAATGGAAAAACATACTGTACCATTGAGATCATAACACATAAAAACCCCAAAAATGACTAATAGAACTCTGAAAACGGATCATGGCTCATCCGGGCATGACCTCTTCTACATGTGGCCAGAAGCTTCCTTGAGTTTCTCTTTGGAAAAAAACACCTAGAAAAGTCCTCAACAGCCTCTGAAACCTATCCCAATGTGTTCAAAGCATAATAATTAGCCAAAAATGATTATTCAATCACAGAAAACAAACATAGGCTCACCAAACCATGTCCTCCATCAATGAGGGCTTCAAGCTCCCTAGAGCTTGCTGAAACTTCAATGGATAAAAAACTACAAAAGAAGTCTTCAAATGGCCTTGATAACAGTGCCAATGGATTCAGGACGTCCAAAAACCCCTAGCTGGGCTTTTACGGCACCTCAATTGGCCAAAAGATGAAGAAGTTAGGCCTCCTCCATTTTCCTCCTTCAACCTAGAAACTGGTTCGCCAAAATGCACCCTTGTGTGTTTGAACCCAACACACACGCCATTTAAGGCGTAAAGACCCGGCACCGGGTGCAACCGCGCCAATTATGCAAACCGTAGGATGGTTAAGGTGCCTCCAGCCCCTAACTGCCTAGCACCTGGGCATATGGTGGGTCATATGACCTCGCGCATAAACAAAAGGGGCTAAACATTTAAAACCGTTTTGAAAACCAACAATGAAGCGCCAAGTGTCAGGCGCATTTGTAAACCGTTTAAACTACATTTAAACCGCGCACACACTTTGCAATGGTGGTCACATGTAATATATAGTTCATATATTTAAAACCCCGCACTATTTTACAAATGGGTATGGTCATATGAAAACACAAACGACCGTGGGTCGGGGCTAAGCCCCGGCCCGTCCCCCTGCCAACGGTTACAATTTGCAAATTTAAATATATTAAAGTTCGCATACATTACAAGTAACATCGTGTGGCCTATTGGCATGGCAGACTTTGTTAAAGCGCTTACCAAAGGGGGAGGTCACCGGTTCAAATCCGGTCGGCTCCACAAAATTTTAAACAACAAACCAATAAACCATTAGCCAATAAAGGGGTGCCACGTGGCAGCCCATGACCGGGCCACGTGGCACCTTACCATTCGCCCAAATGATTCCATGTGTCACAATAAAATTCGCCCAATTTTCAGCTAATCACAAACCTCCACGTCAGCATGTACGGACTTTGCCACGTCAGCCTGTACAGACTGTACAATCAACATCCATTTTTTTTGCCTGTTTGACGATTCGAACAGATCGCAATATCTCTCGCTCCCGACATCCGTTTGAGACGAAACGAGTTGCGTTGGGTTCGTGACGACGAGGGCTACGCTCAAGTTCGTTTTGAGGCAATTCCGAGAATGTTGATTTTTGAGCTAAAATTTGACCCCTGGTCCAGATTTTGATCATCTCTTTAGACGGATATGGCCAGACTGATGGAATGATTTCTATCTCGACCGCCCTACAGGTTTATGTCCCAAGGCACCTTGACGGTTAGGTTGGGGCACATATACAATCAATTAGAAGCATAAGTTCACAAGAAGATAAACACATACACACAACTTAACCATTTCAATACATAAACCATTTATAGGTATATAAATACATGCATGCATCCATTATTCCCAATTCAAATCACAAATCATAAAAACACTTATCAGAACCAGAATACGTGATGCGATTGTTGAAAGGGGTGCTCGTTTCCACCCAACCATAGTCTCAGTCACTCTGAACGAATTTACCACTGGTCACCCCTGAGCTAGACCACAATGCTTTAAGATTTAATCCTTTGTTCCATATCAACAACAGTAGGGACGAAGGTTACTCTCCTCCTCCCACAGGATCTTGGCAATGTTTTTCACTATACCAAGCAAGGAGGACCGCCTCAGTACTTCCTCAGTCACTCAACAACCTCGTTTATCATCATGTATCATAACCCTGCTAGCCATTTCCTGTGACTAGAACACACTAATTTCTTAGTTCTTCCTTGAACTCGAGAGCTTAGTCTCTCGTCTCTGCACTCTTTGTAGGTATTCCTCTTCCCACCACACCTTCCTTTCTTTCCTTCCTTAGAAAGATTGCGTGTGGCTCGAATTCCCAGTATGTGGTCAGGTTTGAAAGCCTTACAGATGGGTGCTCTGCCCCATCCCCTCATTAACTCTTGAGGAGGTCTTCCCACCTACCATCCTGACTATAATTCATTCCTGGGTTAGAGGACTGTCCTGGTCCTGAGAAATTAAATCCAGTAAGGTACTGGTTTCGTGGAGGTTAACACAACCATTCCTGGTCCCCTTCACCATATCTTTCATAGCATTCGTGGTCTCTCTTAGTACACCCCCCTTCCAACATTCATGAAACACTTATCCATTTTATAGTAAATAACATAATTTACATTCATTGACCTTTTATACAAAGGTCCATCAAATCAAACATTCACACATATTGATTTTTCCATAGTCTCTTGGCCAATATAGTTATATTTACAAACTGGGGGAAACATGGTGTTACAATTCCCTCCCCCTTAAAGGAACATCATCCTCGATGTTCTATCTGTCAACATGCTATGTATATACAGAAGTAAACAAAAATGGATATGCCTGTCTCATGGCATCCTCCATTTCCCACGTAGCCTCATCTGGGCCAAATTGTTTCCACTGCACCTTGACCCGTGCAATGGTTCAGTTACTGAGTGGGATTTCCTTCCTGTCTAGTATGCATTGAGGTTCTGGCAGGAATTCTCCCTCCGGCTCCACCTAGATCACAGACAAGTCAATTATATGATTAGAATCATGTACATACTTCTTCAACAATGAAACATGGAAAACATTATGTGCCTTTACCATGGGAGGGAGTGCTAGCCTATAGGATACAAGTCCCCCTCTCTCTAAGACTTCAAAGGGTCCTTAATATCAAGGTTCCATCTTGGTACAATATCCCATTCTCATGGAACTCTTCCTGGGCCTAACTCTGATATAGACATGGTTTCTTGTCTTGAACTCTCTGGGAGTTCTCTTTCTGTCGGCGTAACTCTTCTGTCTATCCTGACAAATTTTCAGATTTTGCTTTATCTGAATCATTTGTTGTTCCATTTCTTTCAACATTTTAGGTCTGATTGTAATTCTATCCACTGGATTACTCCAGCCGATTGGAATCTTCCACTGTTTACCATAGAGGGCTTCAAAAGGGATAATCTTCAGTGACTCTTGATAACCATTGTTGTAGGAAAATTATACCAATGGCAGGTAGTCTTCACACTTCTTAGGATGATGCATTACATGCATTCTTAACATGTCTTCTAATATCTAGTTTACTCTTTCTGTCTGTCCATCAGTTTGAGGGTGATAGGCTGTGCTAAACAACAATTTAGTCTCACAACTAGCCATTAACGATTTCCAAAAGCTTGAAGTAAATTTTGTGTCTCTGTCAGATATAATATCCCTAGGCATGCCATGTAGTCTAAATATCTCCTTCATGAATATGTTGGAAATATCTATTTCCTTACAAGTTGACTTGACAGGGACGAAGTGATCAAACTTGCTCAATTTTTCCACCACTACCATGATGGCATCATTTTGCTTGGCCGATTTTGGTAATCCGGTGATGAAATCCATGGAGATGGTTTCCCATTTCCATTTTGGAATTGGTAGAGGTTGTAACAACCTTGCTGGGTGCCGATGTTCTGCCTTAACTTGCTAGCATTCTAGACACTTAGCTAAATAATCAACCATGTCCTTTTTCAATCTAGGCCAATAGAATTGTTTTCTAGTGGTCGTAATCATTTTCTGATAACTTGGATGACTAGTATATGGTGTCTTGTGTAGTTCATCCATTATTAACCTATTCAAGTCATCACAACTTGGGATATACAATCTGTTTTTGTAAGTCAACAGACCTTCATCCAACATCTGATAGCCTTCATACTTTATCCCTGTGGGCTCTTTCTTTAGGTATGATGTTACGGTCTTGAAGAATGCATTTGTTTCTTGTGCATTCCTGACTCTTTCCCTGGCATCCATTTCACAGGTGCTTACCACTACCAGGTGAATCATTTTCACACTTCTGCTAAGGGCATCAACCACCCTATTTTCCTTTCCTTTGATGTGTTTGATTTCGAAATCAAACTCACTAAAGAGAGACATCCACCTAGCTCGTATAGCATTGAGTTTTGTTTGATCAAACAGGTACCTCAACCCACAATGGTCTGTCATAAGTACAAATATCCTACCTAGGAGGTAATGCCTCCACATTTTTAAATATTGCACTATGGAAACCAACTCTAGATCATGGGTCACATAATTGATTTCATGCTCATTCAATTTTCTGGATTCATAGAAAATTACATGCCCTTCTTGCATAAGGACTCCTCCGAGTCCTTCCTTGCAGGCATCTGTGCACATGAGGAAGTAATTATCAGGGTCTGCAATCTTCAACACGGGAGCATGGATCAGAAGGTATTTTGGTTCTTGAAATCTTTCTTCACATTCGGATGTCCACATGAATTTAACCCCCTTTTTTTTGAAGGGCAGTGATTGGACAACCAATCTTGGAAAATCCTTTTATGAAACTTCTATAGTATCTTGCTAAGCCCATAAAGGATATGATATCAGATACATCCTTTGGGGTAGGCCATTCCATAATAGATCTGATCTTTTTAGGGTCTACTGCCACTCCCTCTATAGTAATAACATGGCCTAAGAAATGGACTTGCTTATGGAAAAAAGTCACACTTGCTAAACTTAGCATAGAGCTGATGCTCTCTTAGTACTTGAAGTACAAGTCTCATATGTTCTTCATGCTCCTCTCTGTTCTTGGAGTAGAATAGGATATCATCAATGAAAACCAATACAAATCTGTCTAGGAATTTACTGAGTACATTATTCATCAAGCACATAAAAGTGGTGGGGGCATTGGTTAATCCAAATAGTGCCACCACAAATTCATAGTGACCATATTTGGTCCTGAAGGTTGTTTTGTGGATGTCTTCATACTTGATTTGGACTTGATGGTACCCATACCTTAAGTCAATCTTTGAGAAAATGGAAGCACCCCCTAATTGGTTGAACAAGTCATCGATTCTTGGTAAGGGGTACTTGTTTTGTATGCTTGTCTTATTGAGTTGTCTATAATCTATGCACAGACAGAGTGTGCCATCTTTCTTCTTCACAAACAAGAATGGTGCTCCCCATGGAGACACACTGGGACAGATGTATCCTTTGTTTATCATTTCCTTTAGCTGTAGCTTGAGCTCAACTAGCTCAGGTGTACTCATCCTACAGGGTGTCCTAGACACTGGCACTGCTCCTGGTGCAAGTTCTATAAAGAAGTCAATGTCTCTTCTCATAGGTAGAACCAATACCTCTTCTGGAAATACATCTCTATACTCTCTTAATATGGGGTGGTCCTCTATGTTCAGTTTGTCATTCTCAACAGATTCCAACACTTGTATTACATATAGAGGACATCCCTTTCTACAATAATTTTTCATTTGAAGGGATGATATTCATCTCACTGAGACATGCTTTTGAATCCCTTGGAGAATCATTTTTCTCCCTTCTTCATTCTCACACTCCAAATTTTTATGGCAACAGTCCAATTCGGTTTTATAAGTGGCTAACTAGTCCATACCAATCATCAGGTCATAAGATCCTAGGGGAAGTATGTTAAGGGTCGGTTGGGTGGGCAATCCATCCATGATGAATTGGCAAGATGGTATGAACTATGCTACTTTTCTTTTGGTTCCAGTGGCTAGTTGTACCAACCATGGCTTAAAATGTCTAACTGGTTGCAGTTTACACTTATCAACAGTCTGAGGGGCCACATAACTCAAATTAGAACCAGGGTCAATTAAAATAGAAATTATATAGTTGGCGATCATACCTTCCATCTCCACCACTAAATCTTGGTGGTCGACTTGTTTATTATCCAAAGCTGCATAAATCCGTGGCATGCTCCTAGCCACATCATTGACTATGGTAGCTTCTTGGATATTGTAGACTCTCCTATTGTTCTACTGTCTATGTGGACAATCCCTCAGTAGATTTTCTTCTCCACAACCCCAACATTTCAAGGGTTTGTTCTTTGGGTTATCAGTCTTTCCCGGGGTTGCTCCAAAAGGTTTAATTCCACTATGGGAGGGGAAATTTTGTTGATATACACTTCTAGTAGGAAGGCTTATCCTAGAGTCTTTCCTATAGTTCTTAAATCTTGAGGATTTGAACCCCTTATTATTGAATCCCGAGCTACTCTTCTTCTTTCAGTCCTCACGAGGTTCTGTCTGACTCCCAAACTGTTCATAACAACACCTTGCTTTCTGGATAGTGTCTTCTAAGGTATTTGGCTCATCAAACTCAATATTGTTCCAGTAGGTCTGAGGTAACCCACTAATAAATCATTTCACTTTTACCTTTTCATCCTTTATGTAGGGTACATACCTCAACAACTCAAGGAATTTATTGACATATTCCTCTATCATGAGTTGTCGCAGCTTGAGTTCATAGAACTCCTTAGTCTTCCCATCAAAGTACTTCTCTGACATATAATTCTTCTTGAAGTGTTTCTCAAACTGTTTCCATGATAAGTTCTCTTCATGGATTTCTTTCACATTCTTAAAGTCTTCCCACCAAATGGAAGCCTTTTCATTCAGGTTGAAGATGGCTATTCGAGCCTTTAAGTTTTCAGAGTAGTCATGGACTCTGAAGTACTTCTTTAAACCAAGAAACCAAGCTTCTGCCTCTTCCCCTTAATATCTCCATTGAAAGAGGGTGGTTTGTATTTCTTGAACTCTTAAGGGTCATGACTTTTGGAATGATTTCGCTTCTTTCCTTTCCTTTGAAAATGTGAGCTAGTTTTGTTACTAGAAGATCCCTCAAAGTTGTCAGTTTCCTTTCCAGAGGACTCTCTCACTGAGTGTCCCCTGTCTCCAGGTTGGACCTTCCTCGAGGCACTCCTCCTAGTGTGGCCACTTATGGGACCACATTTTTGTATCTCAAGTGGACTTTGACTTCCCTTTGTATGTCATTGGTCCACCTGACTGGTTGCAGGTCCATGCGACAACTGCCTCTATATGTCAGATAAGATCTGCAACAAGATTGCATTAATTTTCATTTTTTTTTCTTGCTCTTTTATCAATCTCTCATTGTCAGCCTTGCAACTCTGTAATTTGGACATGAGGATCCTTACAATTTTAGTCAGATCCAGAGGGGTTTACACTGCCCTCCTTTTGCCAGATTCTTTGTCTCTATTGTGGGAGCCCTCCCCAACTTCATGGTGCGTCACCATCCTTTATACTTGTAGTTTTCCCACGATTTACTGACTACTTGAGTGATGAAAAACACTGGCTATTATCCAACAATCTATTAGTTTACGAAAAACACACAGTTCATTTTTCTTAAACACACACACACAAAATAAGTTTTTCATTATTTTCTTCAGTAAAAGTTTAACCAAACTTTTTAGGAAAGAGGTAAGATAGGGCGTCACCCTTAAAGTTCTTTAAATATGGTTTTTGCGCAACATTTCCATGAGCCTAAGCAGACCAAGTGTTGTAACCATGCTCTGATACCAATTTGTAACACACCCGACTCCTTAATACTATTTTAAGGGGTGGGGTATCATAAATTCATTTTTCCTTAACTAACTCATCTCAAATCATCTCTTGGTTCCTACCTCCCATAGGGAAGGTCCAACCATCAATTAATTCGATGACTGGCTTAACCCTCGTCTGACACATAGGCTAGCGGGGAATTTGTAGTTTGGTGCTGAACGTCTCCTTGCTACCTATGCATGAGACCTTCCAAAGTCCCTAACTTTCGAAGTCCCATAAGCTTGCCACGTGGTTTCGACCTTCAGACCTTTTTGGTCTCTCTACAATGCTACATCCCAAATCCTCCAGAGTCCCGAAGTCCCAGACTCCCAGAGTTCTAGTCACTTCACCAACTACGTGGGCTAGGCGAGCACGTACCAAGAACTGACATGTAGGAGGGGTCAGGGTGACATGTGTTACATTCCAATGGGTCTACAGGGTATGTGATAGACATGAATTCCCAGTGACACATGGCATGAAAAAATGGGGTCCACGTCACCTTGGGTGATGTCACTGCACCATTTCACCTCGGACTAACAACCTTCTAACATTCCTTAGATCTCATGGTTGAGATCCGACCACGTAGATTTATATATATACGACTCTTTCTACCTCGAGGATTTGACGTTTGGGAGTATTGCGATGCAAACTCCTCTTTTCTCTCGAAGTGCCCAATATCCAAACTAAAGGGGCTAGTGCCATGCATCCCTTGTATATTGGTGATTGGAAAAGAACCCGAAGGGTCCCTCAATCTATGGTTCTGGTTACTTTGCGGCTCTGGCCTTCAGGGTTCTGGATTCTGGTTTAGTTGGTAGGATAGGTCCGCCTAACCATTCGGGAAACCGCCCAACACCGGTCAACCTTACAAGTAAACGTAACTCTCGGTCACCTTCAACCAATTTATGACTATGAGGGCCGACAATACTCCGAAGTCTTGGATTTCCGGAGCTTTGAAGCAAGAATGAATTAGCTCCCTTAGGATTAGCCTAAGGTTCCAAGGTGTTGGTCATATGGGTTCTCCCGAACATATCTCTTCCGTTCGTCTTCTAGATGAAATGATATTCCCTTCCAAGACTTAAATGTCACTATCCATCCCGAGCTTCATCATGAAATTGTTAAGGGCTTGGAAATGATAACCCAATCGCACAACAAGGAGTCTAAAGGGGATAGTCTCTTCAGACAGATAGGGCTAGACCGACGCAATACTTTCTATCTCGGTCGTCCTACAAGTTTATCTCCCAAGGCACATTGAAGGCTAGGTTGGGGAACATAGAAAATCAATCAGAAGCATACGTTAACAAGAAGATAAACACATACACATAACTTAACCATTTCAATACAAAAACCATTTATAGGTATATAAATACATGCATGCATCTATTATTCCCAATTCAAAGCACAAAGCATGAAAATAGTTATCAGAACCAAAAGACGTGATGCGACTGCTGAAAGGGGTTCCCGTTTCCACCCTACGATAGGCTCAATCACTCATAATGGATTTACCACTGGCCACCTTTGAGATAGACCACGATGCTTTGAGATTTAATCCTTTGTTCCAGCTCAATAATAGTAGGGACAGAGGTTACCCTCCTCCTCCCGCAGGATCTTGGCAACGATTTTCACTATACCAAGCAAGGAGGATTGCCTGAGTACTTCCTCAGTCACTCAACAACCTCGTTTATCAGCTTGTATCATAACCCTTCTATCCATTTCCTGCAACCATAACACACTCATTTCTTAGTTCTTCCTTGACCCGATAGCTTAATCTCTCGTCTCTGCACTCTTCGTAGGTCTTCCTCTACCCACCATACCTTCCTTTCTTTACTTCCTCAACAATATTGTGTGTGGCTTGAATTCCCAGTCCGTGGTCAAGTCTGAAAGCCTTACAGATGGGTTCTCTACCCCATCCCCTCATTAAATCTCGAGGAGGTATTCCCACCTACCAGCCTGACTGTAATTCATTCCTGGGTCATAGGACTGTTCTAGTCCTGAGAAAATAAATCTAGTAAGGTACTAGTTTGGCGGAGGTTAAAGAAACCATTCTTGGTCCCCTTCACCATCTCTTTCATATCATTCATGGTCTCTCTTAGTACACCCCCCTTCAAACATTCATGCAACACTTATCCATTTTCTAGTAAATAACATAATTTACATTCATTGACCTTTTATATAAAGGTCCATCAAATCAAACATTCACACATATTGAGTTTTCCATAGTCTCTTGGCCAATATAGCTATATTTACAAATTGGGGGAAATAGGGTGTTACAATTCTTAGTGCCTATTGAGAGTGCTTCCTTTCCCTTCATTACCAATAGTTGTGTTACCATCTTTGTCAGTGCAAAAATGCGTTGCTCCAGTGGAGAAAACATGACTTTCAAATCTTCTGTGTCATGTCATTCATGAGGACTCCCTACCATAGTTGGACCTATACTTATTTGTATCCCTAGCAATGATTCTTGTCCACTATTTTAGTATTCACTATGGGTGTTTACCATATGATTTCTCCAACTTTTTTCAGACTTGGGCTCTAGTACCAAATGGTTCATAGATAACGAGCCTATGGCTTGTCCATCTTATCAACATGAATACCAATTGTAGAATAAGAAAAATACTTTGTCTCTTCTTTTCATAATTAGACTATTAAACACTGCTCTATAAGAATATTATACCTCAATCATGATAAAGGTTGTGTATTTTGATGATGGTGCAATTTGTAAACCATGTCTGTCTCATCAACATGGATACCAATTATTAGACTATGAAACACTGTTGTATAGGAATATTATACCTCAATCAAGATAAAGGTTGTGTATTTTGACAATGATGCAGTTTGGAAACCATTCTTCGGTCATCCATAATTGTCATTCAAATATAAATGTAACAAAGGCACAAGGAATCTTGTGTATTCTTACAATAGTGTAGTTTGGAAACTATTCTTCACTAATCCATTATCATTCACCAGATGACTCAAATCTAAATGTAGCAAAGGCACAATGAGTCTCTTTATGTAAGGGATAAACTCCAAGCCACAAACATCAATTTGAATGCAGACCCAAATACAAATCATCAAATCAAAATGTGACAAATCTTTGTACCCTTTATCAGTGCATATATTGGAGTTTGACTTGGGATTTCTTGCACACCTTGTTTGTTATGGGTTTCCCAATGATGTGAATGTATTTCCATATGATACACAAGGAAATAGCAATCATAATGGACTACTGTATGTATAATCCCCCAACCAAAACATTAATAAACATAATGTTGTATACAAGACAAAAATAAATAAAAGTAATGTATTCCAAGTGTGGGGCTTTTCCCAAAGAATGTTACACACAATAATACACTCAAGCCTCCATCAAATTATCGTGTATAAAAAAAAATCAATGCGTATAAAACAAAGTCAATGATTGTATATATTTTCTTAACAAAGGTGACGAACCAAAGGAAATGTTGTGTTTATAAACAAAAATCAATGGTTGCATATGTTTCCTCGAGCAACACAATTAGATAAGGGAAATACAATGTGGATTCAGCTCCAACTACTTATACATACGATTAATTCAAGTCTATGTCAAAACACAGACCTCCATACAATGACTGTATTCATCACAAAAAATCCTCTAAATTGAGAAAACATAATGTAAAAAATGATTCACTATGGGAGAGGAGCTAATAGGGAATGAAAATCAGAACAATAAGTTTGTGGGCAATATATTTATTATTCATTCAATGGAGAGATTACACACTACCTCTACACTAAGCATCCCAGTGAAATCACAAAAAGGTAAAATACATAGTAATTAAAACAATGCACAAAGCAATCAACCACAATATATAGCAATTTTACCCTAGAAACTCAATTTGAGAAAACCATATTGGAATGGTGATGCTTAGTATATTATTACCAATGATTAGAGTCACCGAGTAACTCAATGCTCTTCAGGATGTAGCAATTTACATTGAAGGAAATCATAGAATTTTCCTAAAGGAAATCCTTCCTTTTTACTGCTTGTGTCTTATCAGTCTATTAGGGTTAGTTTCCTTTTCTTGGTGGTAGCAAGAAGGTCAAGCGTTGCTAACCCTAGAGTGCTCATGTTGGCCCTTGACCAAGTTTGAGGAATACTTGGTCATATTTGACCATTTTTGGTACTCTGACATCCAGTCAGAGAAGGAGCGCATGGAAAAGAGGAGATCATGGGATCTTCGCCCCTTTTTTGGGCTTTTTGGGAATATTGTAATGGGAAAGGGATATCGACCCTTATTTAGGCCTTTTGTATGTATAGAAGGGTAGGAGATGCGTATAAAAAGGGGGGTGTGTGATGTAAAGTGAATGTCTTAGTGCATAAAGTAGATCTATGTGATCACATGTCTGTGTGACTGTAAGAGCTCTGTGCCTACTGTAAGTATCATAAGTGCTGAGTGCACGGGTCAGGGGAGGACTTAGTGCTTGGATCTACTTGGGGAAAGAGGATCTAGCGAGCTGTGCAGATCTCTTGTCATAGGCAGGGTAGGATCTTGAAGGCTTTGTGTTGTAACTTGGTTTACCGAAGATAATAATAGAAGAAGACTTTGTGGACATAGACCTAGGGTGGGGTGAACCACGGTAACTCTGTGTATTGTGCTGATGTGTTTGTCTCTCTCTTGCTAAGTGCTCCGATATGTTTATATAGATCTATTGATGCTTTGTGCTTATGAGATATGAATGCATGCTAGATATGATACATAAGATGCTAAGTGCTTAATCTATTAAGTATAACCTGTTTATCATTGCTGAGTGATAGATCTGAGTAATTACTGCAGTGCTCTGTGCTTTCTGCGAAGTGTATTAATGAATGTATGTTAAGGAATAACTGATGCTAAGTGCACCGTAAGTAAGATAATCACAGATCTGTGTCCCAAATAAGGTTGCAGACACCTGAGTCTTGCAACCACCCCTGCCTCTACCTTGGGTGAGACTTCATCTGCTTCACAGGTGTTGCCGAAAGGGCTGGTAGTTAGGGCTTTGTTGGTGCACTCTTGAGCATTGAACCCTGGGTTTGCCCCTATGCCAACAAATGGTTCTGTTGCCGGGACATGAAACTGTGATTGCTGGGAACTGAAGAAGAAGAAGCTTTGTGAAAAATAAGCTCTGTGCATAGATCTGTTGCCCTAGTGCGCAGTGTTCTGTTTGACCCATGAAACTTTGTGCCAAGAAAGAGAGGTTAGATCTAAAGAAAGAGAGGTCAGATTTGAAGAAAAGAGGTCAGATCTGAAGGGAAAAGGTCAAATCTACAGGAAAATAAGTTAGATCTGCAAAGAAAGAGGTCAGATCTCCAAGAAAAAGGTAAGATTTGTAAGCTCTATGCCCTGATAACGGTAAGAATAGTTAAAAGTTTTTAGATTTGGAAGCTTTGTGCTCTATAGAAGTAAGATAAGTGAATTTTTTTGTTTCTAAAGCATGGATCTAGGTATGTTTGATAGATTTTGTCCTATAGATAAAAGAAAGTTTGATATGAATAGATCTGATAAGTATAGTGATAGATATGTTATACCTATGCATCGAAAGAATGTCTGGACTAACAAGTGGATGCAGGATCCTAGAAAGAGTTTTTTGTAGGCTAGTCACCATGATCCTGGTGCACAGTACAAAAGGAGTTGGGGAACATCTAAACGGAAAGAGGATTAACCCTCTGTTATAGTTGCAGAATACCAGAACATCTTGCTAGAGAATGCCCTGGGATAAGACTTAGTTGCCTCTGTTGTAAGGCTATGGACCATGAAGTATTGGATTTCCCTAGAATGATTGCTAGGTTTGAGAAGCTAAATATGGAACAAGCCAACCCAGAGGGAGATCAAGAGACCAAGATTATAGAAGAACCCCAAAAAGAATCAGAAAAGATATTGCTATAGATGAAAGATACATTGAATGACCACTGACATGTTAGGCTATCAGATATCTTCAAAGAAACGGAGAAAATTGAAGCAAGAATAGGGGAATTTGACATTGACTGTACTCTTGATGAAGAAGCGCAAGTGAACATTATGACAGAAAGAACTTGGGAGGCTATAGGAAAGCCTACCGTGATTCCTTCCTTAGGAGGAATAAGTTTATTCAGAGGAAATCTAGTAACCCTATGTGGAAGGCTCACTCGGATACCTATGACTGCCAATGGAACTTCGATGGAGGAAGACTTTGAGATCATTAAATTTGTTGAAGACACCGCCCCATTTACCATGCTCATAGGAAAACCTTGGATTGATAGAGAACATGCCAGAGGAAGAGAAGAAGAAAAATCTTTGGAACTGAAGAAGCAAGAGTTAAAAGACTTTATGACTAGAAGGATCATGCACTTGATTGAAGAACAAAAGAGAAGATCACAGATATTTAATATTAGTACCTTTGATGTCGAAGCTAAGAGAACAATTGAGGATTTGTAGAAGATTGAGTTACCTATTTTTGATACAGAAAAGGTATTATCAATGAACCATAAGAAATATTTTCCACAGCGCGAAGTAACTAAGACCACAGAAGATAAACATCATAATGGTAAAAGCATACTGAGACGAGGCTCACTGGGAAGAAGGCTAGGAAGTTAAGAAAGAAAAGGGATAATACTATAAGCTTACAAGAGGTTCTAGAAGACACTTCACAGCAAGAAGAATTGCAGAATTAGAGCTTTGTCGAGATATCAGGACAATGACATAGAGTACTTCACCATGACGAAGCAATATATCCGTTGGAATCGATATACCTGTTCGACCGCCGCTCCGAATGGATCAAAAAACAGTTATGGGTTACCACTAGACCGTTGGATAGCACTAGAACAGATAGAACATAGTTAATAAAAGCTTCATATCCATTGCAAGAAGTCCGTTGCAGAGTTACTTATTCCATCGCGCCATGCCCGGAAGACACTTTTGCCAATTGAGAACTTGAGCTTATAGAATACCCACGTTATGAAACAATAATTACTCCAGTTTTATTCTCTATATGATTATGGTACTAACAGTCCATTGACAACCCGAGACAGTGATCCCAAGCTTACATGTTCGATGATATTAGCGTAGCAGAAGAATCGATGAGAGAAGTACTTGCTAGCTTAAGGACAAAAAGAGTCATGTCAGAAAGAGGGATGTACACTGGAGTCCAAGCCTCGTCGTTGAGAGGTGTGGAAACCTCTCCATTGACTGCTTGAGAGGGAACATCTCGAGTCCACGCAGAGTTGAGAACTAAGCATAGGGGCGATACAACCAACGCGAAGTTAGTGCCAACCATCCTACTAGCTTACATTCCCCCTCTAAGTGGTGAGATTAATAGGTACAATGTCCCTAGAGACTTTGAATACACCCTAGTCCTTGCATATCTACCGAAAGGAGTTCTCACCTACCGTGCAAATCAAGACAAGGTTACAGCGTTGAAGTTTTGTGACTTCAACCTAGGAGACCATAAAGCCTACAACATAATCGCACCATCTAAGTACTTAACAAGCACTAAGGGTCGGAACTCAAAGATCGTCCCTCAACAATGGACAATGAACCTTACACAGTCTACTCTGCTCAATGTTATGAAAATACCGCACTTCGACAAACATCAGGAGGTGACTGCTTGTGTGAAATTGCTTCTAGCAAGTTACCATGGAGGATACCTGTGGTTAAACCTTCGCATAATTGTTGATCCTGCACTGATCAATAGGATTACAGGGCTTATCATGCAGGGCCTTGATTCCCATGAGTACTACCCTGTAAAGACCGTAGACCACACTCTTTCACAAAAGATTAAAGAGGCTTATGGAAATGTTGAAAAAGGCACGCGAGGTTACAAGGTAGCCTCTATTGAGAGTGGGGAAATGCGGTTCGCATGTCATCTGATAGCAGGGAATATGGTACGTAAGAATAGACCTACACAAGTATCCGTATTTGTAGTTTACCTCGTAGGGAAGTGGGTGAAGGGACTACAAATGAATTGGGAAATTTTTTTGGTCAATCAGCTAGAAATTGACTATAGAGAAGCCCAGGACCAGGGGCATGAATTCCACTTTAGCTGGCTGCTAATATTGATCTCCTTTGTTGCATGGGAGCTACCAAAAGGTGCAACCTTCCTCGACCTTGACCCATTCGAACCATTAGCTGCGAAGTTCATTACCTTATGGTACTTGATGGACATGAGCAAGTAGTGGAAATCAGATGCCATTTTTCACAGATACTATAACCAACTGAAAGAAACCATAGGGGGTGAACCTCGCATAACCCCAAACACTTTACAAAGGTTCCAGCATTTGATAAAGTTTAGTGTGGACTACCACTTTATATACCTAACTCCACATGCTGATGAACACTAAGAACAACTTCAGTCCTATTATAAGATGACTGAAGAAGACCTAGAAGAAATCACCAAGGAATGGTCGGTGGACCTCCTTGTTCTAGCATATCCAACAGAAATTTTAGATATTGACAGCCAGAAGCTGTGCATGACACACCTGGGCCCAGTAAGATGAAGAAGACAAAGAAGACAAAGGAAACAAAGAAGCCTGAAAAGGTTCAGGATGTAGATAGCAACTTTGTAAAGACAACTTCCATCACACCCGATCAAGAAGGTAACAACGACGACCTAGAGGAAGTCAAAAAACAACCAGAAGAAGAAGTCGAAGTTCCAAAGAAGAGAAAAGGGTCACCTTCGAAGTCTTCCTCTAAGAATAAAGCAAAAGCAACCGTGACCAAGATGAAGACCACGCTCAACCCCGATGACTTCAACTTTCTCCTCCCAACTTTGAATGAAGCCATAGAAGAAATTATAGAAAAGAAGGAGGCCAAGCAATAGACGATGTATGACATAATTGAAGCCGAGCTCCAAGGAGTGTAACAAGAACTTCAGTCTAACCACACAGTCTCAATTGTGCCCATGCTAGAAGGAACAACAAAAGCAGGAGATGAATCAGTTCAACTTCGTAGGATTTCCAACATAGTCAAAGTACGCCTTTAGAAAGAGGAGGAAGAAACAACGCAGGCCACCCGGGCCCTAAAGCAAGCACATGAGGAAATCATAGAGCAACGCCGAGATGTAAAACAAGAGAAGGAGGCCATCCATGAGAAATTTGATAGAGACAGAGAAAAAATCCAAAAACTTCTCGCGAAGCAGATTGGAATCGAAGAAGCTGTCAACAAAGAATTTCGCTCTGTGATTGGCTTAGAACAAAAGGCCGAAGAACCTTTAGACCATCAAGTGATGAAGCTTGCTAAAGTTATTCAGCAACTACAGCAAAGATTCATGGACTTAGAGCTTCAGATCATCCCAAGTACCCTGCAAGAAGAGCGCGACCAACCAGAAATAACTGCCCGGGGTACAATAGAAAGGATTAAAGAACTCATTGAAGAATGAAAACAACTAAGTACTAGAAGTGCGCATATACATGAGAACCTGACCAAGTACCTGGAATTACATAAACTGGAGTCACGGCTCCAGGAGACGAAGCAACATGCAGATAGACTTCAGTTGCAGTTATAGGCCCTATCAACTATAGAGAAAATGAAGCGATCCCATGAGCAACGTGTCGCACAGGAGTAGATCCACATGATCCATAGCAAGGTCATGGAAGTGACGCAACAGCTTCAACCTTTGCAGGATAAGGCATGTCAACTATTTTTAGAGATTGAGAACCAAGGGAAAGAGCTACAACATGCCATGATTACAGAAGAGCAATGCTTAGAAGGACCAGTCAATAACGCACTCATCCCGGAGTTCGTCGAGTAGGAGGAAATCACAAAGCAGCAGGTCGAAGCAGCTCGAGCCAAGCTCGAGGCGTTCAAAGCAGAACTGGTCAGACTTGAGTGACTTGGGATGAGTCACAGGTGACTATTGAGGGCCTATTGGCCCTTGACCAAGTTTGAGGAATACTTGGTCATATTTGACAGTTTTCGGTACTCCGACATCCAGTCGGAGAAGGAGTGCATGGCGAAGAGGAGATCACGGGATCTCCACCCCTTTTTTGTGATTTTTGGGATTTTTGGGAATATTGTAATGGGAAAGGGATATCGGCCCTTATTTAGGCCTTTTATATGTATAGAAGGGTAGGAGATGCATATAAAAAGGGGGGTGTGTGATGTAAAGTGAATGGCTTAGTGCATAAAGTAGATCTATGTGATCAGATGTTTGTGTGACTGTAAGAGATCTATTTCTACTGTAAGTATCATAAGTGCTGAGTGCACAGGTTAGGGGAGGACTTAGTGCTTGGATCTACCTGGGGAAAGAGGATCTAGCGAGCTATGCAGATCGCTTGTCCTAGGCAGGGTAGGATCTTGAAGGCTTTGTGTTGTAACTTGGTTTACTGAAGATAATAATAGAAGAAGACTTTGTGGACATATCCCTAGGGTGGGGGTGAACCACAGTAACTCTGTGTATTGTGCTGATGTGTTTGTCTCTCTCTTGCTAAGTGCTCCGATATGTTTATATAGATCTATTGATGCTTTGTGCTTATGAGATATGAATGCATGCTAGATATGATACATAAGATGCTAAGTGCTTAATCTATTAAGTATAACCTGTTTATCATTGCTGAGTGATAGATCTGAGTAATTACTGCAGTGCTCTGTGCTTTCTGCGAAGTGTATTAATGAATGTATGTTAAGGAATAATTGATGCTAAGTGCACTGTAAGCAAGATAATCACAGATATGTGTCCCAACTAAGGTTGCAGACACTTGAGTCTTGCAACCACCCTTGCCTCTACCTTGGGTGAGACTTCATCTGCTTCATAGGTGTTGCCGAAAGGGTCGGTAGTTAAGGCTTTGTTGGTGCGCTCTTGAGCGTTGAACCCTGGGTCTTCCCCTGTGCCAACAACCCACAAGCAACAATCCTCTTTCTCTATTTTTTTGAATTTTATTTTATCTTCCTTGCACACACCGAGGTTTCGCAGTTTTGATGAGTAAGTAGGTGGTTGGGTGTGTTGCTAGCATGTTGATGATCATCCTCATTCCTTCGTGAATCCACTACTTCTCATGTGTTAATAATTTTTCCAATTCACTATACTTCCACCATTCAATGTTTGTTTCATATCTTGTAGTTTGTTTTGATTTTTTAAGTAAAGACAAATTTGTCTTTTAAAATTTAAATTATGATTTAGTATTTAGGCGATATATAGAGTTGTCCTTCAAATTGTGTTTTTATATTTGCTAAGAACTTATTCTTTATGTTTTACCTTTTTTTAATGATAACTTTTTCAAAATATTAACAAAAACCTTCATCAAGAAAATATTTTTGGAGGTTTTCTCTTGTGCCCAATAATAAATGCGAAATACCACTGCAGAGTGGTTATGAAAAGTTATATAAAAAGTTCAATCTTTTTTTTTTATTTAAAGAATGGATTACAAAACTCCTAAGCCTACTTGATATTTCAATTATTGACGACTCTAAAACTTCAATAGGTGTTGGTGTGAGCAAAAGGTCAAGTAAGATGTAAAAATGACAAAATGCAATAATATATCTCTACTATATTTAAAATAGGAGAGGATAAAATTTTATGACAATGGAGTTACATCAGTAAGCATTGGGCTTATTTAGAGATGCATTTACTTGATAATTATGAAATAAATTATATGCTTTATTTTTTTTTATTTTTTTTTGGGATTGTTAAGACCATTTCCCGCTTCCGAGTTTCCCTCCCCTTTCTATTTTCCCAACTTCTTTTTCTTTCCATTTCTTTTCCCTCTTCTATACTTACCTGAATTCCCCTTTTCTCTTCTCCCTTTCTAGTTACTTTACTTAGTCGTTTTTCTTTTTAGAATGACGGGTTTGTGGGTTGGTGGACTCGTGGGTTCTCACTTCCATCCATATTCGCATATCATGAGTTCGACCAACTGTGATATTATTCTATACTTAACCATTTCTGTAGTCATGGGTTCACGGGTTCAAACTTTCATATACCAAGTTCCGCGATATCCATTTTGCACCCATTTATCCGCGATCTACATTATGACCATCAGAATCACCAAAGTCCTAAGTATCTCATCACTCTTATATTAAGTACGACCGACCACATTACAACACTTAGCCTATTTATGACCTTTCACAACCATGGGTTTGCAGGTTCATAAACATTCCCAAATCCTAATTTCTCTCGTCCATCCTTGCCATCCTCATGATTTTCCCCATACACATTTACTAATGGTTTAATGCCACTAACTCATCATGTAGGTTCTGTAAATATCATCATTAATAAGTGAAGGGCTTGAGGAGATTTTTCATTAAAGCATGATTTGAGAAAGATTATGTTATTTTTATCTCTCTCAAAGCGACCATTGCAAAATTTTGCTGGATTAAATGAACACTCTAGTCAACTTATGGCTGCAATAGCTCAAAAACATTTATGTGGTGATACTTTGAATATTTTTGGGCGTGAGGACCAGAACTTTCAATGGTCTAGAGCGTATTCTTACTATTCATCCCATTCTGCTTAGAAGGAAGTGATTTGGACGTCCAGATTATTCAACTTCAAGACCATTTTCCCATTTCTCTTTCACCTCAAGTATTTTGTAAGATGTTGAAACTCCCTGAACCAACACTTACTTTCAAAGGAGAGGATTGGAGGGATTTCTTGTAAAATCATGACAACGGCCTAGACCTCTTGCCCGAGTTCTTGGAGAATCCCATGACCATCCTTGAAGATATTACCAGGTTGCAGGTCAACTTGTTCAAAAACCCCTTTTGGAAAATTTCTTGGTTATTTACCAGGGTAACAAGACAAGAAAGTATCGCCAACATTTCCCATATGATTCTTTATATCTTATATTTTACTATCAAAGATAAAGATGTTTTCGATTGGGGAAAACAAATTTCCATTGAAATCTCTTCCCAATTGTCATAGTACAAAAAGGATAATAAATTCTATATGGCTTCATATTTGGTGCTTGCGATATCATATTGATGTCAATTTCCTAAATTGTTTATCTGTAAGAAGGTGAACTGTGAATTTGACCTAGTTACCTTCTAGTACTAAACATTGTGGAGACACAAACTTTCTTTTCATTTTTATGAAGTTTTCAATGATTTTGTATCGGTTTTTAAAGGATTGTTGTTTGGAAAAGATAACCCTAGAATATCCGCCCAGGCAAGTAAATTCTTGGATAAAAAGGGGACATTGGAGAAAATGGAAAATTATAATGTTATCAGGATATTCGGTTCTAAGAAAAATACCTCCTTTCTTCCATGCCATATATCTGATATAATGTTTATTATGAAAGTCGCAAGTAAATATAATTTATGGCTGTACTTTTTTCATGAGAAACGAAAAAATCAATTCATACCCTTGCCTTGGAAAATTGGGGATTTTGTATTCAGAAATATAAGCAAAATCGATGATTTTGCAAACCACTTCCACAATCTGAATCTCAAATATGCTGAAAAGATAAAATGGTTTGACCCTAACGAAATTTTTTGGAACATATGCTAGCAGTGGAATTCAACAATTCATTTATCCATACTTTTCTAAGTGAAGAAGAAGATAATAACTTAGGCACTCCTACTCACAATGCTAGTGACTTGGAAACGGTACTCAATACCAATGAATTTTACATGCATAAAGGAAATGGTCCCAACGAGAAGAGTGCCTAGTCCCCAACTATTACTCCTAAAACTACAACATCTTGAAGCAATGCTCCAACGACCCACCCATTTAGAAAAGTGACCAATAGTAGTTTAGGTGGCATAGGAGAAAATAATCCCCTTCCAGGAAATATTGAGAGCTTGCACAAGCTTCCTATAAGAAAAGAGGAAAAAATCCATGCAAGAGGAAGAATACCAACACATAGATAGTGACATCAATAGATTCTCCCTTGAAGATATGGAGCTCGAGGCAGACATTGAGAAAATGTTTCCCCCACTGGATCAGTCAAGGAACACGGCCCACCAAAATCCATCATTGGAAATAATTGAGAATGAGACCTTCAATGAAGAAGAGTCATTTGTTTTTCAGAGTGTTGTCTTTGACAGGGAATCCAAGAAATTAATTATTGAGAAAAGTGATGTAAAGAAGAAGAAAGGAAAATCTCATTCAGAGGTTGACCTAAGAGATATGTGGCCTTCCCAGATTTCTAGAATTCATAGAGAAACCGACGATGCACTGGATGACTCCATTGGTGGTCTTGAAGCGAAAAACACAAAGTTAAAAGAAAGGATTAAGGAACTGGAAGAGACCTTAATGCCTCTTCCACTTCTTGCCAGTCCTTTGGAAATCATTGGACCCACCATGCCCACTTCTAAATTAAAAGGATCCTCAAGTTTACTTACATCATCCTGGAGCTATGTGGAGAGAAATATCAAGAAAAGAATGGCACTAATCACAGAAGCTTGGGAAATTTCAAAAAACATGGTTTCTTTTGGCTCGAGGGCGCATGAATTCCATGAGTATTTTCAAGTCAACCTAAAGAATAAAGAAAATTTTTACCTTGATGTTGTGGTACCCTTTGGTATTAAAGTTTCCAACATGAAAAAATTAAGGAGAAGAGAGGAAGATATAGTCCCTCTCCAAGTCAGATCAAATAGTTGAACGCGTGCTGGAAAGAAAAGATAAAAAAATTGAATAACATTGTTCAAACATGAGTCCAATCTATATCAAGGAGGGACAAACTATTCAAAAGGCTCATGGAGGTGGACCTATCTGGAAGGACTAACGAAGTCCAAGATCCCAAATTGATCCTCAACTCGTTGTTTCTAACAAATCAAAAGTTTGACGAGCAAGTTGATATTTTTAAAGTGTTGTTAGTTGAAAAGTTCTATGGTATACTTGAATATGATGAGGACAACATAGACAATTGGCTAGTGGACTACTCTGTGAAAAATCAGGACATTGAAGAATCATTACATGGCATTTCCCTTGATCTGAGAGACTTGGAGGACGAGCTGTTCAACATCAAAATCCATCATGAAATGAACATGGCACCAATGAAAAGTTATATTGAAGAAATATTTAAGAAATCTATCAACAAATTGACCACCGAGGGGAAAGAAACAGCTGAGACGATTCCTATAACCATTAATGAAGACAATAAAATGACACCATCAAGCAAGTGAACACATGAGAGACCATCATAGTAAGTTGATGTTGATCACATCCTTCTTTTCTTTATCAATTCCTTTTTCCAGTTATTTCACCTCTTTCACTAGAAAGGTTTAATCGAAGATTGATAACTCCTCTTTTATTCTTACCAGGTTTTGTTGTTCTTTTACTGACCACCATAATTCTTCTACAAGATTAATTCTTGTGTATGTTTTCTTTATGGTCCATGGGAGCCCCAATCTCAGTATTCAAGACAAATGCATTTTAAATTTCAAAGAATATGTAACAGACTATATGTTTTTTAGAAATTTCAAGAGAGCTATTTCGGGAACAATCTTGAATGTACTTTGTAACCCATAGTTTTGAATACAAAGTATTTGAGGTTGATCTATCATTATATTTATTTGAGCTGCCCATGTCCACTCTGTTAAAATCTCTTATACATGCGAACCATCTTCTTTTTATTTTTATGTGATCAAAAATATTTAGTTAAACTATGATGGATGTGAGGAAATTTTATCTATTTTTGTTGAATGTATGAAGTGTGTGGTTCCTGATAATTTCTCAGGAACTTTCTTTGAAAGAAAAACAAAACATTTTCTTCCTTGCTATTTTATATTTCTTTGATTATCACGACGGACTTCTGCAAAGTCCCACATTTTGAAGATCTAGAGTCCCGAGAAAATCTAAAGTAAAGAGAAGTACCACCTCTATAAAAGTGCAGGGGGATTTATATCCTCGTGAGGTTGTCGTTTCGGTCCTAACGGATTCAAGCGTCAACAAGAACTAGAATATTATAAAATGAAAGAAGAAAACAATGATGTATTAAGAAAAAGGTAGAGACTATAACTTATAACTAATAAAGTCCTTGTAAAATTTGATATTATTCAAATTATATCATTATAACATTTGATATTAGTCAAATTCTATGAGTGTAACATTTAATATTATACAATTTTTTTAGTATGATTTATACTTTGTGCTATTATTTTTATATAAATAAATATTCACTAATTATAGGCACAGAGAAGGAGTGGGAAGGAATCCATGTAATCTACATATCTATGAACATAGATTTGGGGAATTTGATACTTCTGTTATAATAAAAATTATTGCTAAGAACATTTTTATTAATTTATGATTACAACACTTTGAAGAGTTAAGTCTAATAGAACTTATGGCTAAGAACATTTTTGTTAATTTATGATTACAACACTTTGAGGAGTTAAATTGTAATAGAGACCTCAAGTCCATGAGAATGATGAGAGATCCTCTTGCTTCTGGCATTACCATTTGCATTGACATATGAGTTGTTGTTGTCATTGTTATTTTTTAGTTTATCTTTCCTTTTATCATTAGATCACACACATATAGTGTGGTGAAGCTGTAGCATTAATTGTTGTTCCATCGTTTGAACAATAATTGAGTTATTACTCTTACATTTACATTGCTTTTAGTGTTGTAACAACTATTTCCTTCACAAACTATACCCTTCAATGATATCTTGTTTTTGCAGTTGGGTGCAAAATTGGTTGCTAATATTTTTTCAAAATCTTTTGGAATAACAACATTGGTGATTTTTTTTTTTATAGAGATATAGAACTTGAGTGGGCTTCATGGTTAAGAACATGCATTTCCTCCTAAGAGGCCACAAGTTAAAGTCCAAAGGGGGTGTTGGAACACATATAATCCTGAAACTTTTGAGCTTTACATTCTCCACTTCATGAAAATATAATCTTTCCCAAAATGGTAACTTAGACAATAACTTTCGAATTTTAAATCAAATTCATTTGTGGTTAATTAGTAATAAGGTGTGCGTGATATCCACCATCGATGAAGTTTTCACGTTTGATCGAACAATCCTAGTTTGTCCAGAGTTTTGGAGCCGCCTAATTGTTAAGGAGGTAAATCACTAAAGGTCGCTCCAGAGCTTCATGCTTTGGGCGTTTCGATCAGCCTTAACGATAAAAGCCTTGAATTTACTCGAAAGTGTTCATTCATCACTTTTCCTAAACCTTTAAAGGAAACAAGTCGTGGTACATGTGTTTCTTTTGAGTCTTCCCTAAGTTGACACGTGGCACCCATTTCTGACATTTTCGTTTGAAGATTCATACGATTCGAAGTAACACATGGCACTTCCCTTTTCTTGACACATCATCTAGAATGACGTCATCCGCGACACGTCATTACGAAAAATGACCCTTCGAAAATATAACAAAGAACTAATTCACAAATCACCAAAACACCAAAATGCTGAAGTTTTAAACTTTAATTAATTAAGTTGATAATGGTCAAGAGATAATTAATGATTTCACACTTTAGAGTTCAGACATCTATCCCTCATCGTATCCTAAAATCCCCGAAGTTCGAATTTCTGAAACACTTAAAGTTAAATATGATTAATTAAGACTTAAAATCGATTACCGGATAATTAATCATTTCACAGTTTCAGGTTTTAGAGATTTTCTCTCGAGCTACATTTAAATTTCCTGAAGTTCGAACTGCCGAGACACTCAAAATTAACGCACTTTTTAAACATGATTAATTAAAGTGTTAAAAATGATTATCCAGGGATTAACCTTCACAGATTCGAGATTCAAATAATTCTCATTTTGTCTCATCTAAATTTTTTGAACATGAACTGCCGAATATTAATGGCATTTATGACTAATCAACAGTAATGATTTTTAATGTAGATTGCAGATCACCAGGTAGAATTTTCCATTAAAGTTAATTAATTTACCGCCAATAAAGATATACTAGAATCAATTCATCTGAAGTGAATAAAAATACTTTGATTTTGAATTTCATTTTCACCCTCCACAAAGTAGCAAGTTTTATCTGAATGAGAAGCTCATGCAATTCCTTTGCAATAGATAAAATCGTTCTGTTCTATCGATATCATGGCACCACAAAAGATGGTGAAGAATGATGCGGTTGGTGAGGGTTCAAATCCGAATGTGAACGTTTTGTCAGACACTACACCACGAGTTATAGACTATGTTAAATCTTGGACACAGGTGTTCGAGGTTCTGGAACATGAGATCATAAACTGTCCAGAAGATTTCGGTGATGAAGAAGATGATACTCATGAAACAAAAATCAGATATATAGCTTAGTCAGAGCTACACAAGATAGCTGCATGGCTGAGACTCATGCCGTATAACAATATGATAAGCTAGACATTGAAAAATATCGACGTCCAAACCAAGAGCATCACCAACCACCAAAAGGTTGCCGTTGGTTCTTTCCGACTGGAGCACCTACAAGTAATGTATAAGCTATCTCTTGATCCTAAATATAATTACAATGCTGCATTTATGTTAGATTTTGAGCAACAAGAATGCATATAATACGACAAGAGTTATTCTGATACAATCAAATCCTGGTGGGTCACCTAGAGAATTTCAGGGCCGATGCTCATGGCATGTATGCCACAATGCCATTGGACAATCACATGATTTACATAGCCATGATGATCTGTAGACTATTCAGGAAGAAGAGTCCTACTCATTTCCTGGTGGAATGGGTATCGATCATGCACGAGGTGGACGAGGTCTACACTTTTAATTGGGCCAAAATTTTGTCAGATAATTTGGCCAAAGAAATTATTGAATACAAAATGGAAAAATCAAAGGGGAAACCCGCCCCTTTCTATATGTTTGTGTATGCCATGGACACTATCTATTTCATCACTCCTTTCCCATTGATGAATTTGAGTTGACCCCGACTAGTGCAAAGCCTATCCACTTTTACTAGTCCAAGTTGTGGGAGGAAAAGGCCAAAGATTTCTTTTACGAAATATGTCACAATGTAGTGGTGCTTGTTCATATAGCCATATATGGTCACCCACCTCCCCAAATTTAAGACAAAATTATGGGAAATCTGGGCAAACTAGTAGATTGGTTCATTGAATACAACTTCTCTTATATTAGGGTTTTTTGATGCTCAGTTCCTCCACATTCTCTCCCACGATTTTTAGCAGACCGACTGGTATGCAGAGAGGTAGCTTACCAGACAGTAACGAGAGGCATCAACAATGAGCTTAAGGCAACCTAGAAAAAGGTGTGGCCTACCTTCCCTATCCAAGTTGGTATGTTTTCACTATTAGACTCTGGTCATTCCAAAGTGGAGGCTGCAACTTTGGAAGATGTCAAATTGGTCGACATCAAGTTCAAATGGCACAAACCACACAAAATCCTGGAGAACCACCTGTCCCAAGACAACATGAAAAGATATGTGCATAAAAACTCCCCGTATGATGAAATATTCAGGGGAGTTAGGTCTTATGAGGAAATACTGAACAGATTCCAAACCTTGTCCCCACATCAACAAGCCAATTTCCTCAGTTTCCAAAGACACAGGCGAAACAATTTGCAGAAAATAATACAAGGAGAATCGATAACCGCTCCTCCTGCACAAGAATCTATACCTCCAGGTTTTGAACTAGGGTACTTTGGCAAACATAATATTGAGGAAACCCCAAAGAGCTCCGAGGTTTAGAATCAAGAATTAGAAGCCCCATTATCATAACAACTAATCCCCCAGGCCTTAGCCCATCTCAAAGCTTACCTAAAGCAAGGACATGATGCAACCCCTTCAATACCAGCCACACCTGCTACCGATACAGTAGAGAAACAACCGTCTACGGAGATTTGTACTCCTATTATTTCATTGACACCTTTGCAGTCTAGTTTTGAAAATCCTAGTTCCGAAGTCATTTTTGTAAGTGATCTCACCCCAATATTTCCCAAAGAGATGTCTCCTTCGGATTTATTCTTTAGCAAGAAACATAGGGCCATCGTCAAAAGGTAATAATAGAAGAAAGACAAGGTAATAACCAAAAGGCAAAGGACGTTGTATGACGTAAATAATTGCGATGAATCAGAATTCACGAAAGAAGTTGCAGGTTCATTGGGTGCTCTTGCCACTACAAATCAATGGTCTATGGAGAATTTGGCAGAGAAACTAAGACAAAAAATATTATTGGTGGGGAAGTTGCAAGAACAAATAATGACCATGGAATAGACTGTAAAGAATAAGATGAGCCAAGACTTTGAACAAATCAGAGCTTATGATCGACATCAAATCCAACAACTGCGAGCTAACCTCGACGATATCCAATGAAATTCATAGGCCAACAGAGGATTGGTCACTCAACGTGATGAGTTAATAAGGCATAGACTTGACTGAAGGTACATTCGTAGATATTTTAGCTTTCCAGACTCAATCTGTGGAAATAAAGAAAACATTGGAAATGGCCCAACAAGATCTTTTTATGAAGGTTGATGTCATCTAGAAGTGCTACCAGGAAGTAGACCTTGCTCTGAAGGATGTCTATATTAGGAAAGAGAAGCTCGCTCATCCTGAGCTAAGTTTCAAGAAGCCATAATATTGGCACAAAAAGACAATGTCCCTAATTTTTCTTGGCTTTCCCCTTATGAACAAATAAGAGGTGATATGGCCCTGGAGGTATGGGAAACAAATTTGGAAGAGAGAAAGAGATTAGCCCTGGAGGTGAAGGATGATTTCCAAGAAGAGTTATCATCCTTAGATAAAAAACTAATTGATGTTGAGGGAAGCAGTATCGCGGAAGCCTTGGGACAAATTGATATTGAAATGAACCAGCATAATTATAGAAAGAAAAAATAAGAAACTCTGGCATCCATTCAGGAAATGAGGTAGATCGATCTTCTTAAGATTAATAAATGGTTAGTGGTCCCAAGTTCACAGTCCTAGGCCATAGCTCAGGAGGTGAAAAGGATCCAAGAAAAGATACCTCAAGTAGAAAGGAAATTATACACTTTTGAGGTGAATGAAATGATTGAGCCATCAAGGTTGGTGGTGTAATTTTTAAATAGATGCAACCAATGCATTGAGCATGGAAAAGAAAGAACAATGGGGAGCAAGCAAGAAAGTGTCATTGCATTACTGAATATAGCTGGAGAGACAGATGGAAACAAAACTACAACGACCAAGAAATTATGCCGAACTATTGAGAAGACCAGACGACATATGTGTCCAACCTAAAGGAATGAGGAAAATAAACATTTTTCAGTGGGTGAAGACAGAAAAGAAAATTCCAGCAAAGCTCATCAGATTTTACACAATGCTATCTTATTTCCAAATTATTCTATTTTAATTAAAAATTGTAAGAAGTCCAACCATTTTGAGTTGTGATAGATTTTGTATAAATACATAGATGTAAGATCAGGGCTGCTTCTTGCCGAATGTAATAGAGAAAACACTCCTTTGTGAGTATTAATACAAGTGAATACAAATATTCCAAATTTTGTTCAGTTTGAGTTATGTGTTTCTCCTGTATTTTCATATCTCTGAATTTCTTTATGTAATTTCTTGATAAGGGATTGATTGCAATTTAGTATCACGACTACTGTAATATTATTATCTCAATAATTCGTTAAGTAAGCAATTTTTCCTATGTAATTGCTGTAAGTAATACAAGACCTACAAGCTATTTGAACTACTGCATCTTATATCCTATTCAAGAGTGCACTCTTTACTTTCTTCTACTGCAAACAAGGTGAGACTTATCTGCTATGGATGCCTAGCTTTGTTTAACAGTTTTGTAAGTTTCTCCCACACGATTTGATATTATAATTGTGAATCAGACAACGAAATACAACCTATGTACTGTCCTATTATGAATTTCATTTAAGGATTTTTCTTATATAACTAAAGGTAGAAAAAACACTCTTTTTAAACATTTCTAATGCATGACATTACTCTTTGAGCCTTAAGTTTAATCTCAGGAACAACATCTTTTTGGCACCACTGTCGGGGATAAATTCTTTCTTAATGGAAAACCTAGACGAAAAGATTCTTGATGCTCCTATCAATGGGCGTTACCTAAAACATTTTTTGCAATAGTCATTTTCATATTCCTATTGTATATACCAGTTTCAGTTTCCATTTTTCGGTTTGCAATTTTATTTTTCTTTGGTAAATTATCTAAATTTTACTTTTACTGTAAATAAATTAGGTTTACTTGATATCATGAAAGAAAAATATAAAAACAATTGTACCACATATCATTTCTATCCTGTGGAATTTTTGACATTTCCCATTTTTATCTTCCTGCAGAATACATGTTGTCTGTTGAGAGATAAGGATGTATCGAAATCCAACACTCAATTTTCAAAACCTTAGCTTTCTCTCAAAATAGGTGATAAATTAATGATTTACTTGATTGAAAATACAAAGGCAATCCGAGGTATAAACTCCTATTCTGTTAGTTCAAGATAAAATTTCGAGGAATAGTGTCAGATGTAAAGAATTTCCACTTATATAGATATTGTCACCTGATCAAAGATCAGAGAAGTATGAAATTACAACTTAATTCTGAAGCCTTCTCTGAATGAAATAAAAATGAAATAAAAAGAAAAAGAAAATAAGAATAAAAAGAGGCTGAGAAGGAAGCTCGAAAATCAATAAGAAAACTTATGTGGGAATGAAATTCTTCCGCACCAAACCCTTTTTAGTTCTCATTCTATTTTATTTTTCCTATACCTAAGCTTTTATTCACTTCTGAATTTTTCTATCCTTCCCTTGGTCTTCATAGAAAAAAGGAATTTCACCTTGACTCTGAAAACTTAAAAATATACCTTCAAAACGAGATTAGGTGAAAATATGTATGATTCCTACGATTTTAACTGAAAGAAAGTGTTAGCGTCAGAAGTCACTCCTGCATTGCTAGCAGGAGCAGAGACCGACGCCCATCGGTTTTATGTCACGATTTTTTATAGATGGGTGATCAAATGGAAGGAAACTCGAAACAATAGTGTTCCAACTCTGAAACCAGGCCAGGTATGCATGAGAAAGTGAGGTCTTGCGTAAATTTCAGACAGTGAGTTGTAGTAAAGGGTGAACAGGCGGAAGACTTGTATGAGAAGAGTGCGAAGGTCTGTTATAAATAGCGGGTTCCTAACAGACTGTAGGAGAAGGCATCCAAACGCAAGGTCTTCTTGCGTTTAAATACAGAAAACCAGAAAATACAATAATGCCACGATAAATCATTTATCATAACAGAAATGCAACAATTTGCGTGACTCAGTCAATCACGAACTCTCCTAGCATAAGATGAAAAACTAGATGGGGTAAGAAGAACTGTCTGTCATAAAACAAGAAATCTCATCTACAGATACATAAGTTGGAAGATGAAATAGCTGCTAAAACATTACAGTAGGGAGCTCTGCTCAACCATCGATCCCTACCAAAATGGTGAAAACACCTACATATACTCAAAACAATCAACATCAACAAAATCGAGATGCTGCATTAAAATTTGCATCTACATGGATTATGACCATCTGCACTTGCAATCTTTGAATAATCGTGCACCAACGACGAACACAATCGAACTCCTGACAGCTCCGTGGGCGAATCGATGTGCCTTTAATTTGTCGCCGGACTTTCCCATTATGGCGGAGGCGATGTCTAACCACCATCAACTGCTTCAATAACTGCTTCATTGGGATTGAGGATGGCTTGGCCAACTCGGCTCCTCTACGATGTGGAAGACCCCCCGGGCTGCCACCTGGATTAACTGAATGGCCTGATGAATAACGTGGAGGCCAACACAATGGGTTGGGCGCGGAAGGGGAGTGGCGGTGCCAAAACCGTGGAGGGGAATTAAGATGCGATGAGGTGTGAGAGAGGCGGCAGGGGAAGACACATGGTGAAAGGAAATAGGTGGTGGGAGCAGGGGATGAGATATAACGGGCGCGCCTTGATGGGAGGCTGACATGGAAAGGAGCGGGACATATGGCAGGCGATGAGTGGACGATGAAATGGGAAAGGGACCACACGGACCAAAGAGGGGAGATGGACAGGTGACACATGGCAACAGGGGAGAGGAGGCCCATGAGGATGACATAATGGGGGGAAGGGGCCACATGGATTAAACATAGAGCAGCCGAGAAGGATGGGATCGCGTGAGCTCCGCTGATCCGGGCACTTAGATCTCGACCGTTGGGAAGCTGCGCGCCCGATTCCGGACCCCCCCCTTCTGCTTAAAGGTAGAAAGTTAGGGGGGGTCCGGAATTGCCTTGATCTCCATTGATCTGGGCGCTCCGATCAGGACCGTTGAAAATATGCGCCCCCGATTCCGGACCCCCCCTCCGCTTAAAGGTAGAAAGGCGGGGGGGCTCCAGAATCCTATGTACGCCATTGATCCGGGCGAGTGAATCTCTGCCGCCCAAATTTGCTTGTCACTTAATCATAAGCGCCCCTCCTCTGGGCTTTCTCCTTTACGACCAAGTGCCAAAACCACGGGCCCGATTCTGGGAGCTATCGACATTTCAGGGTTCGGGGTTTCGGGAGGTTAAGGGATGAGGAGCGCATACTCCTCGAACTCCTGAATGCTGACATGACACCAATTGGCTGCCACCTATCCCAACGAGATTGGACGATCCAGATTTGCTTTGAACCATTGGTGCTGTCTTTCATGCTAAACCTCAGGCAACTTAATGGCCCCAAAAACTCGATGACCGTCGATCTATTTTTATGGATGGATCTCGGCCGCCGACGACAAAAACTGCACCTGCTCGCTTGACTTGCTACTGAAAAATGAGATTCTCTCGTGCTGCGCCTGGGAGCTTCCTATGCAGACTGCAGTCCTGGGTACGTCTAATCCTGAGACAAGAAATATCTCTAACATTAGGCTCCATGGGGGATAGAGTCGTCCCTGCGATGCTCTAAGAAATCCTTTTGCAGCTTCAATGCCTTGCTATTGGGCTATGGAGTCACTTATTAGGCCGAAAACATACAAAAAGAAACTAAACAAAGAACTAAAAGACAATATTTACAAACAGAGGAGCTGTCTAAGGCTCAAGTAAAACATTTTTTTAGAAAATGCCCATTCACTGAGCTGTTGAAAACCTCTTCACCCTCCAGATCCTGCAACCCATATGTGTTGTTGGAGAAAATCTCAGAGATTTTAAAGGGGCTGATCCAGAGGGAATCGAACTTGTTGTGCTTGCATTTATCCTATCTGGGTGCGTCCCACTTGAATACTAAGTCCCTAATCTCGAACTCCTTTTTCCTGACCTTCCTGTCAAAATCCTGCTTGATCTTCTGCTGATGACTGCAAGCTGCGTCTCTCACTTGTTCTCTGCTCTGCTGCACTTCCACTAACTGATGAATTCTTCTGATCATATGATCTGGCTCTCCCTCATAGTCTTGAAAGAACTTTGCCATAGGTAAGGTGAGTTGGGTAGGGAAAAGCGCCTTTGCTCCGTAGACTAGCTGAAATGGGGAGGTGCCCAGAGACTTCTTCGTCGTGACACGATCGACCCATAGAGAAAATTTCAACTTTGAATCCCAGGCTCTTTTGTTATCCTCTAATAACCTTTTGATGATCTTTATCAGGATTTTGTTAGAGGATTCCGCTAAACCATTGCCTTGGGATAGTAGGGGGTGGAGTGAATTAGTGAGATCTGGAACTGCTCACAGAACTTAATTAAAGGTTCAGATTTGAAAGAAGCAGCATTATCGGTGATGATTCTACTGGGACAGCTAAATCGAGCTATGATATCCTCCAGGAAGATGATAATTACTTTGTGTGATGCGCTTCTGGTGGGGACAACTTCTATCCACTTGGTGAAATAATTTGTTGCAGTCAGGATCCATCTATGATGACCACTTGAGGGAGGATGAATTTCTCCGATGAAGTCCAACCCCCACTGCTGAAAAGGTGCCGAAGCTACTATGGGCTTTAATGGAAGCGATTTGAGCTGTTGCTTTCCTGAGAACTTTTGACATTTTGTGCATGCTTTGATCTCCCTGCAAACATCGGGGAACAAAGTGGGCCAATAATACCCAGCTCAGAGTATCTTGTGGGCTGTGGTCTTCCAGAAATGATGACCTCTGCAAAGGCTGCTATGAAAATCAAATGTAACCTTCTGGGCCTCCTGCAGGTCCAGGCATCTCAGAAATACCCCTAGAGGGTCTTTCCAGTAGAAGGTTTGGTCAATGAGGAAATATCTAACCTCCTTGAGCTTCAGAGCCCTTGCTTTTCTTTTTCCCATTCCATCGGGGGGCTTCAATTCTTGCAAAAAATACAAGATATCCTTGTACCAGGAGCGTGTTACTAGGGACAGGGCACCCTAAAAATTCTCGTTGGATGACTCAGCTTGCTCATTGATGAAGCTAATCCCCAAGGCTTTGCAATTAGATTCAGCCAACAACTTGGCCAAACCTTGCCCCTTTATCAACTTGGTGGGCTTAATCTCTAGATCAAATTCTAGGATCTTGGCAATCCACTTTCCTCTTCTTCCGTCTATGTCAGGCTGTATTAGAATGTCTTTCACAGAGGCCGAAGGAACGTATGCAATGATTTTCGAGTGCAAGACATAGACTCTGAAATCCTTGAGAGCTTTCACCAATGCATAAGCCTGCTTTTCCATGATCTCGTACCGGAGTTCAACATCTCTCAATGCCTTGCTGAAGAAGGCAATAGGTTGCTCTTGCCCCTGATCATTGTCTGCAACAAGATTGCTGCTACTGTATCACAAGAAGCAAAAGAAAAAATCAGGAAATATTTAGAATAATTAGGACTGACTAGCATAGGTGCCTCAGTCAACGCCCTTTTGATTTGGTCAAAAGATTCCCAGGGCTCAACGGTCCATCTCACTTCGCTTCCCTTTCTGAGCATTGCAGTGATGTGTTTTACGAGTTCAGCAAAATTTGAGACGAATCTCCTCAGAAAGTTAATCTTTCCTAGAAATGCCTGGACCTCTTTCTTAGACCTGGGAAGTGAAAGGGTCTGAATTGATTCTACCCTACTAGGATCAATCCTCACTCCCTTTGCTGACACGATATGGCCTAATAACTTCCCCTCCTTCATAGCAAACAAATATTTCTTGGGGTTCAGGGATAGGCCAAACCTTCAACACTTCAAGAAGACTCTCTTCAGATGACAACGGTGCTCCTTGTCTGTCCTGGAGAAGACTGTGATATCATCCAGATAGATTACCACAAACTGGTCCTTCTCCCCGATGAACACTATATCCATAGCTCGCTGAAACATTTATCTTGCATTCATCAATCCAAAAGGCATTTTGGCATACATGAATGTGCCCCAAGGAGTGGTGAAGGTTGTCTTTTCTCTATCCTCAGGCATGACTGATATTTGATTATACCATGAAAACCCATCAATCATGGATATCCTAGATGCTCCAGTTACCCTCTGCAATATGTGTTCCATCTTAGGTAAGGGGTAGTTGTCTTTCTTTGAGCTTCTATTGAGATTCCTGAAATCAACGTAGAGTCTGATTTCTCCACTCTTTTTCCTTACTGGGACCAAATTGGCCACCCATTCAGAATATCTCAAGGGGACAATAATTCTGGCATCTAACAACTTTTTAACTTCCTTCTCCATGACAAGTAGCAACATGGGATTTATCTGTCTCAGCTTCTGTCTAAATGGTTTAGCCTCTTCCTTTAGTGGGATCTTGTGCTCGATGAAATATGTGTCGTATGTCTTGAGGTCTTCATATGTCCATGCAAACACATCAACGAACTCTCTGAGCAACTCCGTGTACTCGACCTTCTGTTCTCTGGTCAAACTACTTGATAATTTGACAAACTTGGGCTCCTCCGGTGTGCCAATGTTGCATTCGGTTGTCTCGGCATCTTCATTTGAGACCCTTCCCTTTACTAGCACATCATTCCCATCGAACAATCTTTCTAAAGGGATAAGTCCTCTCAGAATGTGATTGCTGGGCAGCTGAATGATCTGATGATTAGCGATTTTATTTACAAACTCGTCAGGGCGAGGGTTACCTTCCAGGTCAGGATCCTGGTCAATATGCAAAGCTGAAAATTTGTCCACTGATTGGAGAAACCTTTCGAGTTCAGAATCAGCCTCAAACACCTTCCAATGCTTGACATTGTCCAGCACCGAGGGCCTATATCTTATATCAACATCATTTTCTACCATAGGCGGTAGAGGAAATTTGAGCACACTAGCTGAGACAGCTAAAGAATCAGCCAAGGTATTTTCTCCCCTCAGAATGAAAGAAATGTTAAAAGCCAAGAAGAAATTATCAATAAGGTCCCACACTTCATTTCGATAATTCCTGAGTTGGGGATTATGGGCACAGTAAGCATTCCTTACCTGCTGAATAATCAACTCAGCATCTCCGAATATTGCTATTTCTTTAATTCCCATTTCCTTTGCGGCCCTCATACCTAGAACAAGAGCTTCATACTCTGTCACATTGTTTGTGGCTTCGAATTCCAGCTTATATGACAGAGACACAACTTCTTGACAAGGTGATATGAAAACCACTCCAATGCCAGCGCTCTCGCTAGAAGAAGCTCCGTAAAAAAACATCTTCCACACAGAGGAGCTTTGAGGGGAAGTCGAATGATTAGGGCTGGGATGTTTTCTGATTAGTAAAGGGCTTTCAGGGGCATCGGTAAGCTGCAACAAACTAGACCCCAAGTCGGTGTCAAGTGCAAAGATGGGGTGATTGGTAGGGTCTGCTTCATCACTGACAATACAGGCCAGCTGGGCTTCTCTGTATAATCTCCTTTGTTCCCCTCCGAAGACCGGAATGGTGGCATATGTGAGATCCATTTGTAGTGTCCCTCCCAGTTTTTTGATCCACGATCTAGACAACAGCATACCGAATTTGGGGGGAACATCGGCTACCACAATATCCATGACCACACTTTTCATGGGTAGCTGAAACAGGGAAAWCGMCAGGTCTTTGATGACTCCTAGGCACTGCACTCTYCTTGAATCAAAAGAGTAYAAATCATGGTARKCCCTGGTCACTTCTAATCCCAGCTCTTCCATTACTATTTTGGGCATAAGGTTATGGGAAKCYCCTGAGTCCATGAGGCAGTTATGCARCACTTTATCATGTATATTCAGGGATGTGTAGAAGGGAGKGGATGAATCATCTCTATCTTCTACCATGGGCCCTAAGACGACTGCAGGATTTTCATCTTGAAGGTTTATTGAGTCAGAGGGAGGCTGGGGGGATTCAGATTGTAGCAACTTGGAGAGGGACCTTTTGAAGTCCTCATTTTTAACTAGCTCAGAGAGAGGTACAAGAATCCTAATCTTCTGAATCTCATGCTCAAAACTGAAGGAGGGGGTAGGTTTAGGAGCTTCTCTTACCTCAGTGACATGCTCTTTGGCTGCTGGTGAAACACTCCGAGTCTTATTTTCTTTAGCTGTGGCTGCTACAGTTTTAGTAGGCCTATATGCTATGAGGGGCTGGTCTAGGCTATCAAAGTCTCCTTCTTTCCTTCTCGATCTGAGATTATATCTATTAGAAGTGTGACTAGCCCTTTGTTCTTTTCCCAACTCATGAATTTGAGCACTCATCATGGATTCTTCATATGTGGACTACATCAAATGAGGAAAAGGGGGAGCTTCTTCAATACAGTGAATTTCAGGGCCAAACTCGTCTATCTCCTCTCTTTCCTCATGATCAACTAGGTTGTTTTGGAGGGGGGCTTGAACCCTTTGATCTTCTCTGTCCTTTCACCTTTGTTCCCTCGGGAAAGCCTGAGGCATATTGTTAGTAGGTCATATGAAACCTCTATTATCAGTGTTCTGGGGATTTCTGTACATGGGCTTCCCCTCTAATTCCCACCTCTCCATCTTGGCAGGAAGTAATTTTATCGCTCTAGATGTCTCATCTGTCTGATGGGGTAGGGGAGAGGAACTGGATGAGGAAGCTTTAGGCCTGTTCTTGGACATACTTCTGTCACCTGTGTTTCTGAGTCGGTTGACTGCCAATATGTTAGATTCTACCTCCACGGCTGCATCCTGCATGTGGGCTAGCATAGCAACTCTTCTCTCTCTCAGCAGTAGGCAAAAATCAGGACCAAAAGCGTCGGAGTAAGTGATCATTGCAGAGGCTTCAGAGGGTTTTATCTCAGCAGGGATTCTATTGTACATTTGATTAAATCTCTTGGAGAAGTCGGGGACAGACTCTCCTTCCTTTCTCTTCAACGACCCAAACTCTGTCATGTAATACATGAAATCCTTCTTATCTCCCCACTGCCTCAGGAAAGCATTGTCCAGGGCTTCAATTCCAACAATAGATCCGGGAGCTAATCCTCTAAACCCTTTCCTTACCTCACCATCCAGGATCTGGACAAAAACCCTCATCCAGACATCTTCATCTCCAATGTTCAGGTTGTCAGCATAACTATAGAAAGCAGCCAGGTGCCCTTCTGCAGTTATGTCCCCTTCCCCGGTGAACTTGGGCATATATTTCAAGTAATCTCCAGTAGGGAAAGGATTCACGGGATTAGGTAAGATCAAGGGAGCGTACCTAGCAGCAACTATGGTGTCCATTCTATTCATAGGGGGATTAGCACCAGCCATAGGAATATTAGGTGGAGGAGAATTTGGAGGACAAGGAGTTCGCGAAGGGGATACCAGGAATGAATCTCGGAGTGGGGTGGGAAACAAGAGGTGATCCAAGGAAAAGGCTACCAAGCTCAAGTCAGCAGGTGCTCCTCCTTGTGCAGGAGTGGGAAAATCTTCTGTGGTTGTGAGTCTATGCCAAGGTACAACTTCAGAGGAGAGGGGAGTGACAAGGATTTATCCCTCCAATCCCAGACAAGGAGGGGAAAACTCAGCAGGAACACTCCCAAAATTCAGGAAACGGGAAACTTGTGAAGGAGGTCTATCAAGAAACTGAGGGGGAGAAAACGAAGTTCTTACAAAAGGAGATGGCGGATTACCTGTTTCGGCGGTGGACGCTTCTTCTTCAGGGGCCTTTCCTTTTCTGAGAACCACCTCTGGATCGGTTTCAGGTGTATCTAGGGGAAACTGTGGATGAGACCGCGTGTGTCTGCCTCTGAAAGCCACAATTGATAGAGTAGGTTCTTCCCAGCGGAGTCGTCACAATGGAGTCGCCAGGTGCACAACAACAATCTCAATAGTTCTGATCTCTAATGCACCTTCAAAATCAGCTAATCGTTGTCGTTCAATCCCAAGGAAAATATTCAACTTCGTCCCCGGTAACGGCGCCAGAAATGTTAGCGTCAGAAGTCACTCCTGGATTGCTAGCAGGAGTAGAGCCCGACGCCCATCAATTTTATGTCACAATTGTTTATATATGGGTGATCAAATGGAAGGAAACTCGAAACAGTAGTGTTCCAACTCTGAAACCAGGCCAGGTATGCATGAACAAGTGAGGTCTTGCGTAAATTTCAGACAGTGAGCTGTAGTAAAGGGTGAACAGGCGGAAGACTTGTATAAGAAGAGTGTGAAGGTCTGTTATAAACAGTGGGTTCCTAACAGAATGTAGGACAAGGCATCCAAACGCAAGGTCTTCTTGCGTTTAAATACAGAAAACCAAAAAATACAATAATGCCACAATAAATCATTTATCATAATAGAAATGCAACAATTCACGTGACTCAGTCAATCACGAACTCTCCTAGCATAAGATGAAAAACTAGACGGGGTAAGAAGAACTGTCTGTCATAAAACAAGAAATCTCATCTACAGATACACAAGCTGGAAGCTGAAATAACTGCTAAAACATTACAGTAGGGAGCTCTGCTCAACCATCGATCCCTACCAAAATGGCGAACATGCCTTCATATACTCAAAAAAATCAACATCAACAAAATCGAGACGCTGCATTAAAATTTGCGTCTGCATGGCTTCTGACCATCTGCACCTACAATCTTTGAATAATCGTGCACCAATGGCTGACGCAATCGAACTCCTGACAGCTCCGTGGGCGAATCGACGTGCCTTTAATTTGTTGCCGGACTTTCCCATTATGGCGGAGGCGATGTCTAACCACTATCAACTGCTTCAATAACTGCTTCATTGGGATTGAGGATGGCCCGACCAACTCGGCTCCTCTGCGACGTGGAAGACCCCCCGGGCTGCCACTTGGATTAACTGAATGGCTCAATGAATAGCGTGGAGGCCAGCACAATGGGTTGGGCACGGAAGGGGAGTGGCGGTGCCAAAACCGTGGAGGGGAATTAAGATGCGATGAGGTGTGAGAGAGGCGGCAGGGGAAGACACATGGCAGAAGGCAATAGGTGGTGGGAGCAGGGGATGAGATATAACGGGCGTGCCTTGATGGGAGGTTGACATGGAAAGGAGCGAGACATATGGAAAGCAGTGAGTGGACGATGAGACGAGAAAGGGATGACACGGACCAAAGAGGGGAGATGGACAGGTGACACATGGCAACAGGGGAGAGGAGGCCCAGGAGGATGACATAACGGGGGGAAGGGCCCAGGTGGATTAAACATAGAGTAGCCAAGAAGGATGGGATCGCGTGAGCGTTGTTGATCTGGGCACTTAGATCTCGATCGTTGGGAAGCTACGCACCCGATTCCGTACCCCCCCCTTCTGCTTAAAGGTAGAAAGGCAGGGGGGGTCCGGAATTGCGTTGATCGTCGTTGATCCGGGCGCTCCGATCAGGACCGTTGAAGAGATGCGCCCCCGATTCTGGACCCCCCCCCTCCGCTTAAAGGTAGAAAGGCAGGGCGGCTCCGGAATCCTATGTGCGCCGTTGATCCGGGCACGCGAATCTCTGCCGCCCAAATTTTCTTGCCACTTAATCATAAGCGCCCCTCCTCTGGGCTTGCTCCTTTACGACCAGGTGCCAAAACAACGGGCCCGATTCTGGGAGCTATCAGCATTTCGGGTTTCGGGGTTTCGGGAAGTTAAGGGACGAGGAGCGCATACTCCTTGAACTCCTGAATGCCGATGTGACACCGATTGGCTGCCACCTGTCCCAACGAGATTGGACGATCCAGATTTGCTTTGAACCATTGGCGCTGTCTTTCATGCTAAACCTCGGGAAACTTAACGACCTTGAAAACCCGATGACCGTTGATCTATTTTTATGGATGGATCTCGGCCGCCGACGACAAAAACTGTGCCCACTCGCTTGACTTGCTACTGAAAAACGAGATTCTCCCATGCTACGCTTGGGCGCTTCCTGTGCAGACTGCAGTCCTGGGTACGTCTAATCCCGAGACAAGAAATATCGCTAACAGAAAGTATGTCTAGGCTAATCCTGATAACTTTAGCTCTTCTATCGGATTTTAAATTGATTAATTCGCTCAAGGTCAATCCTTGAAAAATAAAAATTCCCATAAAATCTTCCCTATAGGCGAAGGTGTATTGAAGATCAAGAGAGAAATAGTCCAGAGTACAATAAAAAAATTGTTGACAGACCTTCGTTGTTAAATTTTAAGTAGATATCATCCCTTGTATGATACATACAAATTGATTGCCCCCACTTCAAAAATATTAAAATATAAGACATGGTGAAAGAAAATTCATAATTTGATTGCCCCCATCTAGTCCAAGACAAACGGTGAAAGGAAATTCGTAATTCGATTGCCCCCATTTTTTCCAAAAAGAGATGATGAAAGGAAATTCATGTAATCATTTCCCTCATCTCAACAAAATGCAAATTGAAGTGGTGAAAGAAAATTCAATGGGAGATGTAGATAACTTCACCAGGGTACTGAAAAGGATCACTGGCAGTGAAGAAATATCTATGATATCTGTAAGGTTTTCATACACGTATATAACATACTCTAGTATCTAGTTCTCTTTCTGGTAATATTTACATTCTAAACCAACACGGGATTCCTTAAATAAATTGTTAAATTTACTTAACCTTGATGTGAATGAAATCGACCAAAGTCTGATATTTCAGTTAAAGTTGTTTTGATTATCTTAAGCAACTCAGTTTTAGGAAAGGGAAATTATTAATAGCCTAACTTGAGATCAATAATTAGGTGTGTTTTGAAGGTTTTTTGAGGTTTGGTTGAAGTTCATTTTTTCTCTGTATGATCGATCTCTAAAAGTGTTCCCCAGAAATGCAATAATGACTCCATTTACCCAATAAAGGTATTTAGTCTATTCTTCTTCTGCGTCTCACAGGGAGACGCAATCCCTAGATGGAGCGTATGTTGGAACACATATAATCCTGAAACTTTTGAGCTTTACATTCTCCACTTCATGAAAATATAATCTTTCCCAAAATGGTAACTTATAAATTAACTTTTGAATTTTAAATCAAATTCATTTATGGTTAATTAGTAATAAGGCGCACGTGATATCCACCGTCAATGAAGTTTTCACATTTGATCGAACGATCCTAGTTTGTCCAGAGTTTTGGAGTTGCCTAATTGTTAAAGAGGTAAATCACTAAAGGTCGCTCCGGAGCTTCGGCATCAGGAGTTTCGATAAGCCTTAATGATAAAATCCCCAAAACCTGAAAGTGTTCATTCATCACTTTTCCTAAACCTTCAAAGGACACGAGTTGTGGTACATGTGTTTCTTTTGAGTCTTCCCTGAGTTGATACATGGCACCCATTTCTGACATTTTTGTTTGAAGATTCATACGATTCGAAGTAACATGTGGCACCTCCCTTTTCTTGACATGTCATCTAGAATGACGTCATCTACAACACGTCACTACGGAAAATGACCCTTCGGAAATATAACAAAGAACTAATTCACAAATCACCGAAACACCAAAATGCCGAAGTATTAAAATTTAATTAATTAAGTTGATCATGGTCAAGAGATAATTAATGATTTCACACTTTGGAGTTCGGACGTTTATCCCTCATCATATACGAAAATCCCCGAAGTCCAAATTTCTGAAACACTTAAAGTTAAATATGATTAATTAAGACTTAAAATTGATTACCGGATAATTAATCACTTCATAGTTTCGGGTTTCGGGTTTTGGAGATTTTCTCTTGAGCTACATTTAAAGTTCCCAAAGTCCAAACTACCAAGACACTAGAAATTAACGCACTTTTTAAACATGATTAATTAAAGTGTTAAAAATGATTATCCAGGGATTAACCTTCGCAGATTCGAGATTTAGATAATTTCCATGAACCACCGAATATTAATGGCATTTATGAATAATCAATGGGTGGAATCACGAAGGTGGGTTACACTTTTGTGACAATCTGGTCTCCAAAATTTCGGAAAACCAACTTTCGGCCGAACTACATATATTTTTCGGCCGAACTATTGCTCGGCCGAAAAAATAAACGTCAAATCGGACGGACCCATAACCGGGCCCTCGATTTGCGTGAAGAAATTTGGTCGGCCGGATAATTTTTTTCCGTCAACTTTTTTTCGGCCGAACATTCTTTCGGCCGAAAGATTGTTCGGCCGAATAATCTTTCGGCTGAACAATAGTTCGGCCGAAAGTGTGTTTATATAACTGCCACACATCGATTGTCATTGTTTCGAAATTTTTTTGTTTGCAATCTCTGTGTCGAGGGCTCTGCCGAAGTCGCCGAAGTCGAGCAGTGGAGCAGGGACGTCGAGGACGCAGTGGAGCAGGGACGCCGAGGACGCAGCGGACGTGGACGCCGAGGACGCAGCGGAGGAGGTAATTTAAATTCGCATTCTCGTTGTATTCGCATTCGCATTCTCGTTTGCATTCGAACCATGAATTCACATTCTCGTTCTCATTCGAACCATGAATTTGTATTCGAACCATGAATTTGAACCATGAATTTGCATTCGAACCATGAATTTGCATTCGCATTCAAACCATGAATTTGCATTTGCA
>JZKD02S2065308.1:13559-30577 GCA_000966675.3 Picea glauca
AACACAGCTACAACCGGGCTCTCCATAGCTCAACTAGCCACAACCCCTTTCAAGTGGGCTTGGGATTCCAGCCACTATGTCCCATTGACATAGCCATGCCATTCGTGGCTACTCAGGAAGATTTACCTCATGTCCAGTCTGAGGCGGATAAGGCAAACAACTTCATTGAGCACATTCAACACATCCGCCAACAGGTTCATGAAATCTTGGACAGATCCAATGCTAAGTACAAGCAACGACATGATCAACATCAGGTGCCACAGAACTTCCAAGTGGGTGACAAAGTGTGGTTGCATTTTCAAAAGGAGTGCCTCGTTAGACCCCACCGCAAGCTTCATTTGCTTCGATATGGGTTGTACACCCTCACCAAGGTTGTAGGGGAAAATTCCTTTGAGCTCAACATTCCACCATTCCTTGGTCTACACCCAGTGTTCAATGTGGACCACCTTTGGCCTTACTTTCCACCTCTACTAGACACATCCGACATGGCAGAACAACTCACACCAACAGAGTTAAATCTAGACTTCATGGAACAAGCCAGAACTGATCAGATCATCGATACACAGATCAAGCACACTCGAAAACAAAGGATACCGCTATATCGAGTTATCAAAGCAGGCCAACTCCTTCACCAGGCCAAATGGCTCACCAGGGACCAAGTTCAGCAGAATTTTCCTCATCTCATGCAGGAACTCAACGCAATGGGGACCATTGCTTCCAAAGGGGTGAGGAATGATCCAAGTGGATATTGGTGGCCACCCACCTATTCCACTTGGACCCCCACCAATGCTTCTTTCATTTTTTTAGTTTTCGCACAGTTTACTATTTTTAGCATTTTTTTCGAGTCCTGAACTTCTGGGGCCATTTTGAGGCCCTAAACGATGTTCTTTTGGGTATGTTTCTCTCGCAAAACTATTTCTAACAATGTTATTTTTTCTTGAGTGTTGTAGGCCTCGAATAGATCTTTCCAACGAGCTATCATATGCCTAAAACAGAGATTGTATGCAAAAGTTACGACCCTGGGAAGTTGATGCACCAACTTACCCAAATAGGGCCCACATGACTTTTGGTGCTTCATCTCCCAGGGTTAGGTTTTTGGATGTCTAGGATGTCTTCTCAGAGATAAGCTACCAGCGCCCTAGCTAGTTTAGTTCCATTCTGTCTGTAAGAATATTTCAGTCATTTATTATTAATTAAATGAAGTCTTATTTTCGTTGCATCTATGTGTTTATGTGTATTTCTGTATTTCATTGTGGTCATACATAAATCCAAATCAGATTCGGTTGAGAAAAACTTCGATCTTGGAAAAAATACATTTTCACTGGCCAGTCTCAGGTTTCACCAGCTATTTCGCCTTAAGATTTGATAGTTAGCTAGTGAAATCTCTACCTTTCATCAACTAACTGGTTATAATTTTGCCTTCTTTGTTGGTGAAAGTTTTGTTTTGAAAATGATCTTCAAATTTGCAAAAATGCATTTTTGTCTTAGCTTTCTGATCTTTAAGGCTGATCCTTTGGGGCCTCTGAAAAAGATGGCCACAAAAATTTGACCATGGTGGAAACGCTAGTAGAGAGGCCATCCTCATTTTGTTTTGAATCATCAATGATATTTCCATGTTTGAGAACAACTACCATGCCATCATCCTCCATTTTTTGCGATTGTACTGATGGAAGATTGTATCATTATAAGTTAATGGACTACATTGTTAAACACAGATGGTGCCATTCCGGTATATATATTTTTCCATTTCTGAAATTGTATGAGTGGATGAATTGTAATGCAGACCCTCTGGAAGGACATCATAACATTGTGTGAAGCAATTATCCTACTTGGGGATTCTGCAATTCCTTTGTTCTTTTATTTCAAACAAACTCCTGTTAAATGTCACCCACTTTGAGAAAGCTTGTTGATTATATGGGTTGTTCCGCAAATAAGTTCTCAAAGTGCTCGATGCTACCTTCAACTCTTGTTGTAAAACAGACCTGAATCATATGCAGTGGAATCTTATTTAGCACCCGGTCTTCATAATTACCTTCATGCCTTGCTCATTGAAATAAGGTTGTGATAGAAAGGAAAAAACCTTCTTTCGAAAACTGTATATGTGGAGTAAGGAACTAGAATAGAGATAACAACAAGAAGTGTAATGAACCAACACATATGACTAGGGCCACAACCTTCATAACTTTGTATGTCTTCGTCGATATTGTAGATCCATATACAAAAAGAAACAAATACCAAAATCCAATACTACCCCATATGCATAGATTTTTTATCCATGTGAAATAACCGATGGTCTGTGTTACTACATTTATCTCAGGTGTATCCAATGTGATCAATATTTGCTTCAACCCTTCTCTCCGCAAACTGCATGCAAATCCAATATTGATGGCAGTTTCCAATTTATCTCCAGTCAAAACACAAATCTTAATACCAGCCTGTTCTAGCTTGTCAATGCGCTGAGGAACCCCCTTCTCNGTTCAATGTGGACCACCTTTGGCCCTACTTTCCACCTCTACTAGACACATCCGACATGGCAGAACAACTCACACCAACAGAGTTAAATCTAGACTGCATGGAACAAGCCAGAACTAATCAGATCATCGATACACAGATCAAGCACACTCGAAAACAAAGGATACCGCTATATCGAGTTGTCAAAGCAGGCCAACTCCTTCACCAGGCCAAATGGCTCACCAGGGACCAAGTTCAGCAGAATTTTCCTCATCTCATGCAGGAACTCAATGAAATGGGGACCATTGCTTCCGAAGGGGTGAGGAATGATCCAGGTAGATATTGGTGGCCACCCACCTATTCCACTTGGACCCCCACCAATGCTTCTTTCATTTTTTCAGTTTTCGCACAGTTTACTATTTTTAGCATTTTTTTTTAGTCCTGAACTTCCGGGGCCATTTTGAGGCCCTAAACGATGTTCTTTTGGGTATGTTTCTCTCGCAAAACTATTTCTAACAATGTTATTTTTTCTTGAGTGTTGTAGGCCTCGGATAGATCTTTCCAACGAGCTATCATATGCCTAAAACAGAGATTGTATGAAAAAGTTACGACCCTGGGAAGTTGATGCACCAACTTACCCAAACAGGGCCCACATGACTTTTGGTGCTTCATCTCCCAGGGTTAGGTTTTTGGATGTCTAGGATGTCTTCTCAGAGATAAGCTACCAGTGCCCTAGCTAGTTTAGTTCCATTCTGTCTGTAAGCATATTTCAGTCATTTATTATTAATTAAATGAAGTCTTATTTTCGTTGCATCTATGTGTTTATGTGTATTTTTGTATTTCATTGTGTTCATACATAAATCCAAATCAGATTCGGTTGAGAAAAACTTCGATCTTGGAAAAAATACACCTTCACTGGCCAGTCTCAGGTTTCACCAGCTATTTCGCCTTAAGATTTGATAGTTAGCTAGTGAAATCTCTACCTTTCATCAACTAACTGGTTATAATTTTGCCTTCTTTGCTGGTGAAAGTTTTGTTTTGAAAATGATCTTCAAATTCGCAAAAATGCATTTTTGTCTCAGCTTTCTGATCTTTAAGGCTGATCCTTTGGGGCCTCTGAAAAAGATGGCCACAAAAATTTGACCATGGGGGAAATGCTAGTAGAGAGGCCATCCTCATTTTGTTTTGAATCATCAATGATATTTCCATGTTTGAGAAAAACTACCATGCCATCATCCTCCATTTTTTGCGATTGTACTGATGGAAGATTGTATCGTTATAAGTTAATGGACTACATTGTTAAACACAGATGGTGCCATTCCGGTATATATATTTTTCCATTTCTGAAATTGTATGAGTGGATGAATTGTAATGCAGACCCTCCAGAAGGACATCGTAACATTGTGCGAAGCAATTATCCTACTTGGGGATTCTGCAATTTCTTTGTTCTTTTATTTCAAACAAACTCCTGTTAAATGTCACCCACTTTGAGAAAGCTTGTTGATTATCTGGGTTGTTCCGCAAATAAGTTCTCAAAGTTCTCGATGCTACCTTCAACTCTTGTTGTAAAACAGACCTGAATCATATGCAGTGGAATCTTATTTAGCACCGGGTCTTCATAATTACCTTCATGCCTTGCTCATTGAAATAAGGTTGTGATAGAAAGGAAAAAACCTTCTTTCGAAAACTGTATATGTGGAGTAAGGAACTAGAATAGAGATAACAACAAGAAGTGTAATGAACCAACACATATGACTAGGGCCACAACCTTCATAACTTTGTATGTCTTCGTCGATATTGTAGATCCATATACAAAAAGAAACAAATACCAAAATCCAATACTACCCCATATGCATAGATTTTTTATCCATGTGAAATAACCGATGGTCTGTGTTACTACATTTATCTCAGGTGTATCCAATGTGATCAATATTTGCTTCAACCCTTCTCTCTGCAAACTGCATGCAAATCCAATATTGATGGCAGTTTCCAATTTATCTCCAGTCAAAACACAAATCTTAATACCAGCCTGTTCTAGCTTGTCAATGCGCTGAGGAACCCCCTTCTCNGGGCCATTTTGAGGCCCTAAACGATGTTCTTTTGGGTATGTTTCTCTCACAAAACTATTTCTAACAATGTTATTTTTTATTGAGTGTTGTAGGCCTCGGATAGATCTTTCCAACGAGCTATCATATGCCTAAAACAGAGATTGTATGCAAAAGTTACGACCCTGGGAAGTTGATGCACCAACTTACCCAAACAGGGCCCACATGACTTTTGGTGCTTCATCTCCTAGGGTTAGGTTTTTGGATGTCTAGGATGTCTTCTCAGAGATAAGCTACCAGCGCCCTAGCTAGTTTAGTCCAATTCTGTCTGTAAGCATATTTCAGTCATTTATTATTAATTAAATGAAGTCTTATTTTCGTTGCATCTATGTGTTTATGTGTATTTCTGTATTTCATTGTGTTCATACATAAATCCAAATCAGATTCGGTTGAGAAAAACTTCGATCTTGGAAAAAATACACCTTCACTGGCCAGTCTCAGGTTTCACCAGCTATTTCGCCTTAAGATTTGATAGTTAGCTAGTGAAATCTCTACCTTTCATCAACTAACTGGTTATAATTTTGCCTTCTTTGCTGGTGAAAGTTTTGTTTTGAAAATGATCTTCAAATTCGCAAAAATGCATTTTTGTCTCAGCTTTCTGATCTTTAAGGCTGATCCTTTGGGGCCTCTGAAAAAGATGGCCACAAAAATTTGACCATGGGGGAAATGCTAGTAGAGAGGCCATCCTCATTTTGTTTTGAATCATCAATGATATTTCCATGTTTGAGAACAACTACCATGCCATCATCCTCCATTTTTTTCGATTGTACTGATGGAAGATTGTATCATTATAAGTTAATGGACTACATTGTTAAACACAGATGGTGCCATTCCGGTATATATATTTTTCCATTTCTGAATTTGTATGAGTGGATGAATTGTAATGCAGACCCTCCGGAAGGACATCATAACATTGTGTGAAGCAATTATCCTACTTGGGGATTCTGCAATTCCTTTGTTCTTTTATTTCAAACAAACTTTTGTTAAATGTCACCCACTTTGAGAAAGCTTGTTGATTATCTAGGTTGTTCCGCAAATAAGTTCTCAAAGTGCTCGATGCTACCTTCAACTCTTGTTGTAAAACAGACCTGAATCATATGCAGTGGAATCTTATTTAGCACCGGGTCTTCATAATTACCTTCATGCCTTGCTCATTGAAATAAGGTTGTGATAGAAAGGAAAAAACCTTCTTTCGAAAACTGTATATGTGGAGTAAGGAACTAGAATAGAGATAACAACAAGAAGTGTAATGAACCAACACATATGACTAGGGCCACAACCTTCATAACTTTGTATGTCTTCGTCGATATTGTAGATCCATATACAAAAAGAAACAAATACCAAAATCCAATACTACCCCATATGCATAGATTTTTTATCCATGTGAAATAACTGATGGTCTGTGTTACTACATTTATCTCAGGTGTATCCAATGTGATCAATATTTGCTTCAACCCTTCTCTCCGTAAACTGCATGCAAATCCAATATTGATGGCAGTTTCCAATTTATCTCCAGTCAAAACACAAATCTTAATACCAGCCTGTTCTAGCTTGTCAATGCGCTGAGGAACCCCCTTCTCCANGTGATCAATATTTGCTTCAACCCTTCTCTCCTCAAATTGCATGCAAATCTAATATTGATGGCAGCTTCCACTTTATCTCTAGTCAAAACACAAATCTTAATACCAGCCTGTTCTAGCTTGTCAATGCGCTGAGGAACCCCCTTCTACAGTTTGTCTTGGCATCAGTTGCACCAACAAGAATCAATTCCATTTCAATTTTATCTGTGACTCCATGAAAACATTCGCCGTAAAGTTTTTTGGGGAACAAAAGGAAACCAAAAACCTGTACCCAACAAAAGACAAGAACCATTCCAAGGACATGACCATATGCATCTTCTCTAGATAAGCAATTCACTTCAAGTTTTTGTTGGCATGATTTGCGTGATCGATCATCCAAGCAAGAAACGCCATTACCTGTGCATGATATTTTGGATGTTAGCGTCTGTATAACGCATTCTGTAACACTGGCGTCTGCAATCTTAAATGGGCAAACGCGGCCCTGTCAAAACCCAATGAAGTCATAATGATGTCCATTTATTCAACAATTGAATAATTTGGCATTCAAGGTTATGGTGCCATCAATTCCCATAATTTTTGAAGATAACCCAATCTTCTTAATACATGTATGACATCTAGCTCCTCGTGGCTCGATTTTCATGCAATCTATTGTCTTTTTACCTGTCAAACTATCCAGAACACAGCTATACTTCATCAAATCTGTTGCGTGCACATCTTCTACCTGCAAAATCGGGCATATGGACTCTGTGTTTGTATGCAGACTTGTAACTAAATATCCAAAAACGGAGAACGCCATGTGCACAATCTATGGCACACCTGTCAGTTGTCTTCATTTTTCTCGTAGAAAATATTTTCCCATCATCAAGATATTTGGATGTTTTTGGAGTTTATAAATGCCAGCCCTCTCATAATATATCAATGAGTTGTAATGTATATGGTATACTTGGCACTTAGCGCTGAGTTTTAACATCTAAACTCGACTTGATTGTCAATTTGTGTGACTTCGAGTTTGATGAGTGATGTGGCTAGATTCGGAGTTTGACTTGGTATATCAATACCTCATAGCTTGGTGCGCTGGATACTAAGGCTTTGTTTAGTTCATACATTGAGTTATTGTGACATGTGAACTCAATATTTGGCTTTACTATATATACGTTTCAATATTTAGTATATACACTGCAACAACAAGGAAATGACCCTCTCCATTCTTTGTTGGACGAAGACCACCAGGTACATTTGTAGNCCATAATTTTGGAAGATAACCCAATCTTCTTAATACCTGTATGGCATATAGCTCCTCGTGGCTCGATTTTCATGCAATCTATTGTCTTTTTACCTGTCAAACTATCTAGAACGCAACTATACTTCATCAAATCTACTACGTGCACATCTTCTACCTATAAAATCGGGCATATGGACTCGGTGTTTGTATGCAGACTTGTAACTAAATATCCAAAAAGGGAGAATGCCATCTACACAATCTCTGCCACACCTGTTAGTTGTCTTCATTTTTCTCGCAACAAATATTTCCCCATCATCAAGATATTTGGATGTTTTTGGAGTTTATAAATGCCAGCCCTCTCATAATATATCAATGAGCTGTAATGTATATGGTATACTTGGCACTTAGCGCTGATTTTTAACATCTAAACTCGACTTGATTGTCAATTTGTGTGACTTGGAGTTTGATGAGTGATGTGGCTAGATTCGGAGTTTGACTTGGTATATCAATATCTCATAGCTTGGTGCGATGGATACTAAGGATTTGTTTAGTTCATACATTGAGTTATTGTGACATGTGAACTCAAGATTTGGCTTTACTATATATATGTTTCAATATGTAGTATATGCACTGCAACATCAGGGAAATGACCCTCTCCATTCTTTGTTGAACAAAGACCACCAGGTACATTTGCAGCACCTACCATGAGATTACCTGCAGTGAAATTCAACAAGCAGGCTCTGTGGCAATTTGCAGTCGATTTTCATGAAGCACACCACCCACATCTTTCCTTTGGTGGTTCCATTGATTTCTTTTTATAACTTGGCCAGCAAAATTTGAGAGGTGCCTTTGAAAACGTTTTTACTTGCTCTGAGATTGTTGCTGAAAAAGTCTTCTAAAATGATGCCCTTCTATTGACATATTTGTAGTCTTCAAATGACCTAGATGCAAGATTAGCAGTTGCAGATGCAACAATATCACCTAGAACATAATAATTGATGTATGCATTTGGTTTGAATCTTGATTTACATATAATCATTCTTCACAACTGCTTTGCCAATATCATCAGTTTGCTCTGTTTATTCATGAAATCAACAATTGAAAAAGACCTAATTGCTCGTATGAGGAGATTATTCCTCTTCCTACTCCTACTACTAAACAAACCTGAAATTTGGTCAGGTAAATGCAGATTTCCATAGCAGCCAAGAAAGCAATTGACTTGCAACTTTATGCAAAGTTATAGACAACTAGACTGTAGGATCTGAAACATAATCTTTAAATTCAAACATACAATCAAAAAACCTAACCTCAATAATGGCAACCACTGGAATTTTCTTACTGCAAAACATCTCCATATGCGTGGCAATTGGATCTGAAAATTCATACCAAGCTATGTGCTCAACATCTGACAAAGAAACATGCATCATAAATTGTTGATCTAATTTTTTCTGCTCTCTTTTACCATTACTGGTCTCAATGATGAATATAGACTTCTCATCCTCTGTCAGAGAATCATATAAGAAGGATTGTTGATCTGAACCTTTCATCTCATTTCCTTCCTCCTCATATCTATTGAGATCTTCCGGCCCCTGGAAACTAGAAAATTGAGAGCTGCCCTCAACATCTACTACAGATTCAACACTTTCACTTGTTGATTTGTCAATCTACTCATCACCTTTCAAGTCTTCATGTCTGCTATAATTTTCCTGTGTCTGCAAATCTAAAAGTTGAGGGTTGCTCATAGTATTTGCCACATATCTGAAATATGTTGATCTATTACTTTCCCTTGCTGATATATGCATTGGTTCTTCATCATCAATACATCCAAAAGAGACATGTTGAGTTTGATGAATATTCAAAACAAAAGACACATTTGATATGATGTTAGATATGTCACTATTATCCTTCAACACCTCTTGTCCTACATGGTAAATGTCTTCTTCAACAAATAAAGATTTATGAAACAAAGAAAACTCTTCACAACATCCTTCAAAAAGATATTCAACTGGAAAATAATGTTTACTAAAGGAATTGAAGGCTGAATGGAAATCTATCAAATAACTAACAATTACATTAGGAAGAGACCGACACCATTCACGAGCAATTCCCTCTAATGAGAAAAAGAAGAGATGGATATGAAAATCCTCATGTACAATTTCAAGTTGATGAATAAAATCATGAAAATCCAACAAGTGTTCAGCTGNGCAGCTATACTTCATCAAATCTACTACGTGCACATCTTCTACCTGTAAAATCGGGCATATGGACTCGGTGTTTGTATGCAGACTTGTAACTAAATATCCAAAAAGGGAGAATGCCATCTACACAATCTCTGCCACACCTGTTAGTTGTCTTCATTTTGCTTGCAACAAATATTTCCCCATCATCAAGATATTTGGATGTTTTTGGAGTTTATAAATGCCAACCCTCTCATAATATATCAATGAGCTGTAATGTATATGGTATACTTGGCACTTAGCGCTGATTTTTAACATCTAAACTCGACTTGATTGTCAATTTGTGTGACTTGGAGTTTGATGAGTGATGTGGCTAGATTTAGAGTTTGACTTGGTATATCAATATCTCATAGCTTGGTGCGCTGGATACTAAGGCTTTGTTTAGTTCATACATTGAGTTATTGTGACATGTGAACTCAAGATTTGTCTTTACTATATATATGTCTCAATATCTAGTATATGCACTGCAACATCACGGAAATGACCCTCTCCATTCTTTGTTGAACGAAGACCACCAGGTACATTTGCAGCACCTGCCATGAGATTACCTGCAGCGAAATTCAACAAGCAGGCTCTGTGGCAATTTGCAGTCGATTTTCATGAAGCACACCACCCAGATCTTTCCTTTGGTGGTTCCATTGATTTCTTCTTATAACTTGGCCAACAAAATTTGAGAGGTGCCTTTGAAAACGTTTTTACTTGCTCTGAGATTGTTGCTGAAAAATTCTTCTAAAATGATGCCCTTCTATTGACATATTTGTAGTCTTCAAATGACCTAGATGCAAGATTAGCAGTTGCAGATGCAACAATATCACCTAGAACATAATAATTGATGTATGCATTTGGTTTGAATCTTGATTTACATATAAATCATTCTTCACAACTGCTTTGCCAATATCATCAGTTTTCTCTGTTTATTCATGAAATCAACAATTGAAAAAGACCTAATTGCTCGTATGAGGAGATTATTCCTCTTCCTACTCCTACTACTAAACAAACCTGAAATTTGGTCAGGTAAATGCAGATTTCCATAGCAGCCAAGAAAGCAATTGACTTGCAACTTTATGCAAAGTTATAGACAACTAGACTGTAGGATCTGAAACATAATCTTTAAATTCAAACATACAATCAAAAAACCTGACCTCAATAATGGCAACCACTGGAATTTTCTTACTGCAAAACATCTCCATATGAGTGGCAATCGGATCTGAAAATTCATACCAAGCTATGTGCTCAACATCTGACAAAGAAACATGCATCATAAATTGTTGATCTAATTTTTTCTGCTCTCTTTTACCATTACTGGTMTCAATGCTGAATATASACTTCTCATCCTCTGTCAGAGAATCATATAAGAAGGATTGTTGATCTGAACCTTTCATCTCATTTCCTTCCTCCTCATATCTATTGAGATCTTCCAGCCCCTGCAAACTAGAAAATTGAGAGCTGCCCTCAACATCTACTACAGATTCAACACTTTCACTTGTTGATTTGTCAATCTACTCATCACCTTTCAAGTCTTCATGTCTGCTATAATTTTCCTKTGTCTGCAAATCTAAAAGTTGAGGGTTKCTCATAGTATTTKCCACATATCTGAAATATGTTGATCTATTACTTTCCCTTGCTGATATATGCATTGGTTCTTCATCATCAATACATCCAAAAGAGACATGTTGAGTTTGATGAATATTCAAAACAAAAGACACATTTGATATGATGTTAGATATGTCACTATTATCCTTCAACACCTCTTGTCCTACATGGTAAATGTCTTCTTCAACAAATAAAGCTTTATGAAACAAAGAAAACTATTCACAACATCCTTCAAAAGGATATTCAACTGGAAAATAATGTTTACAAAAGGAATTGAAGGCTGAATGGAAATCTATCAAAGAACTAACAATTACATTAGGAAGAGACCGGCACCATTCACGAGCAATTCCCTCTAATGAGAAAAAGAAGAGATGGATATGAAAATCCTCATGTACAATTTCAAGTTGATGAATAAAATCATGAAAATCCAACAAGTGTTCAGCTGGAACTTCCCATTCTTCTTGTTGAAATATGGGAAGGTTGTGGTTGAATTCATCTCTGCTAGGCACTAGATTAGGGAAACCAACAATGTTTGAAAAATCACAGAACGCATACCTCTTAGATAAGATCTTGTTCATTTCATACCAATGGGGTCGCCAACGGATTTCAGAAGTCGCCACCGAATTTGTCCTTCATCGAGTCGCCAGATAGATAATTGCAAACAAAATAATGTCTAGGCTTTCTCTATCATCAAATATAGATCTATGTCGTCTCCCAAGGATGCTGAGCTTCAATCTCCTCTCCCTGCCAACAATGCCAATTTCTTATCACTCCAAGAAACTCCTTAGGGTTGTGGGCTAAGAATGCTTGGTAACTTAAGAAACTTAATAATCAAAGTATGTATGGAACAATGGGATAACTGAGAAGGCTTTATAAACATACAACTTATCATGCATCTAAATAAACGAGTGCTTTGAGAGACTAGATATCAGTTACAATAGATAATCAACATGTGAATAATAACATTCAAGATAACCAAGTACAATGATGCAGGGTCATACAAGAAGGTAAATAAAGATCTAATTCATAACCATGAGCTATATCAGAAGATAACAGATCTGAAAAACTAAACTGAACATAATTAAATACAGAGTAGTGGAATATGTGAGAAAGAATGATATGAAGTAACCAAAGGAGACGACAATTCTTCTAACAAAATAGAGTCAAAGTACATAGCCAAAAGTGTATCCAGGATTGAACCCCCTATCTGTCTTAAGTCTGTAGCTTTATATCTTTACATCACAATTCTCATATCCTAAAAAAATGGATCTGATATTCTAAAAACATAAATTAAACTATATTTACAAAAAACTTGGAAGAGATCCTCAAGATGAGGTCAATTGATATCTGATGATCTTTTAAGAATAGTAAAGTACTGATGAAGTGCATTTTTAGTCTCCCAAGGCTGTTTGATTTGGTCCTCCAAAGATAAAATTCGAATTGGATGATGTGTCTTCAAACCCCTAATTTTCTTCCTTTGAAAAATATGCCAAATGTAGTTGAAAAACCTCTTTTTGACCTTATCCCTCAAAACTAGCCTTTGAATCAGACTTGATAATTCAACAACTGTCCATTTGAAGTGGTTTCAAACCATTCAAACTCAAAAAATCCCGATCTGGGAAAAAATTCAATTATTCTGGCCGTGACAAGCTTTCACCATCTTATTTACCTAAAAATATGCTCCTTAGCTGGTGAAAAGCAGAGCTTTCACCAGCTAACTAGAAATGTTCAAGACAAGTTTGCTGGTGAAAGCGCAGATTTTTTTTAATCAAATTTGTCAGTCGCAGAGAGTCTGTTTTACATGCTTGAATAGTCGATTGACATCTAGAAATCGTAATATTTCCAATGGTGCTTTCAAATCTTCATTTGGATCTCATGAAGGTAATAAAAAGTTCCCTTCAATATTAGCCATCATTCTTCAAAAAATTGCCAGTGCGTTTTTTATTGCTAACAATTGGCTCCAACTGGGATGGAGACCTCCCTGCGAGGTCTCCAGGAACCTGTCAGACCTTGTGCCTTTATTATTTTCCATGGAGTTATTCATCCTTTACAATTTATCATCTGGTTTTGGAAATTTAATTTTGACTATTATAGAAATAGTACACTCATCAGGTGGATGTCAAAGTACCCTAAAAGATTGCAATAGCTTTACATTGTTTCTGAGATTTATCTTTTCAATCAGCTCCAGTAGATTGCTTGTGCCCTGTAGCTGTATCTATGACTGCTTCATCAACAATAAACTCTAAAGCTCCAACCTTTGCATCTTTACCATCATAAAATTGGCAAAGACTTCTGCGATTTCGCTCCTAGAAGCTGCATCCCATAGCCCCTCTTATGTCTTGAGATTTATAGCTCTACAATACAGTTTTTAGATCCTAAAAGAATGGATCAGATATGCTAAAGATAGAAAGTCGAAACTGATTTACAAAAGATAAGGAATGATCCTCAAAATGAGGTAAATTCCACATTTCATGGTCTTCAGATGATGTAGAATCACTGTGAAGTGTTGATAATCCTTCCAAGGCTATTTAATGACTCTTGAGAAAGATGAAATTTGAATTTGCTAAGTTTAGAAAAAACCCTGATTTATTTGGCCCCCAAAAAATGTGTCAAATCAACTTAAAATCCTCCTCTAACTCTTTTGCTTCAAAATTGGATCTTAGATTTGACGCTATAATTAAATATGTATCTTTGGAAATCATTTTCAAGAGATTTGGTTGAGAAAAACTTTGATCTATGCAAAAATACACCTTCGCTGGCCAGTCTCAGGTTTCACCAGCTATTTTGCCTTAAGATTTGCTAGTTAGCTCGAGAAAGCTCTACCTCTTATCAGCTAACTGGTTATAATTTTGCCTTCAACGCTGGTGAAAGTTTTGTTTTGAAAATGATCTTCAAAATCGTAAAAATGCATTTTTGTCTCAGCTTTCTGATCTTTAAGGCATATCCTTTGGGGCCTCTGAAAACGATGGGAACAAAAATTTGACCATGGGAGAAATGCTAATAGAGAGACCATCCTCATTTTGTTTTGAATCATCAATGATATTTCCATGTTTGAGAACAACTACCATGCCATCATCTTCCATTTGTTCTGACTGTACTGATGGCAGATTGTATCATTATAAGTTAATGGACTACATTGTTAAACACAAATGGTGTCATTCCGGTATATAGATTTGTACATTCCTGAAATTGTATGAGTGGAGGAATTGTAATGCAGACCCTCCGGAAGGACATCATAACATTGTGTCAAGCAATTATCCTACATGGCGATTCTGCAATTCCTTTTTTCTTTTATTTCAAACAAACTCCTCTTAAATGTCACCCACTTTGAGGAAGATTGTCAATTATCTGGGTTGTTCCGCAAATAAGTTCTTAAAGTGCTCGATGCTACATTCAACTCTTGTTGTAAAACAAACATGAATCCTATGCATTGGAATCGTATTTAGCACCGGGTCTTCATAATTACCTTCATGCCTTTCTCATTGAAATAAGGCCGTGATAGAAAGGAAAAAACCTTCTTTCGAAAATTGTATATGTGGAGTAAGGAACTAGAATAGAGATAACAACAAGAAGTGTAATGAACCAGCACATAGGATTGGGGCCACAAGCTTCATCAAGAACTTTGTATGACGTCATCGATATTGTAGATCCATATACAAAAAGAAACAAATACCAGAATCCAGTACTGTCCCATATGCATAGATGTTGTATCCATGTGGAATAACCAATCGCCAGTGCTACTACATTTATCTCAGGTGTATCCAATGTCATTAGTATTTGCTTCATCCCTTGTCTCAGTAAACTACATGAAAATCCAATATTGATGGCAGTTTCCAATTTATCTCCAGTCAAAACCCAAATCCTTATACTAGACTATTCTATCTTGTCAATGCATTGAGGAACCCCCCTCTACAGTTTTTCTCGGCATTAGTTGCACCAACAAGAATCAATTCCCTTTCAATTTTATCTGTGACTGCATCCAAAAATTCACCGTAAAGTTTTTTGGGGAGCAAAAGGAAACCAAAAACCTGTACCCAACAACAGACAAGAACCATTCCAAGGACATGACCATATGCATCTTCTCCAGATAAGAAACTTGTTTCAAGTTGTTGTTGGCATGATTTGGATGATCGATCAACCAAGCAAGAAACGCCATTACCTGTGAATGATATTTTGGATGTTAGCACCTGCATAACACGTTCTATAACACTGGCANTGTGCAGTGTTGATAATCCTTCCAAGGATATTTAGTGACTCTTGAGAAAGATGAAATTTGAATTTGCTAAGTTTAGAAAAAACCCTGATTTATTTGGCCCCCAAAAAATGTGTCAAATCAACTTAAAATCCTCCTCTAACTCTTTTTCTTCAAAATTGGATCTTAGATTTGACACTATAATTAAATATGTATCTTTGGAAATCATTTTCAAGAGATTCGGTTGAGAAAAACTTCGATCTATGCAAAAATACACCTTCGCTGGCCAGTCTCAGGTTTCACCAGCTATTTCGCCTTAAGATTTGCTAGTTAGCTCGAGAAAGCTCTACCTCTTATCAGCTAACTGGTTATACTTTTGCCTTCAACGCTGGTGAAAGTTCTGTTTTGAAAATGATCTTCAAAATCGTAAAAATGCATTTTTGTCTCAGCTTTCTGATCTTTAAGGCATATCCTTTGGGGCCTCTGAAAACGATGGGAACAAAAATTTGACCATGGGAGAAATGCTAGTAGAGAGGCCATCCTCATTTTGTTTTGAATCATCAATGATATTTCCATGTTTGAGAACAACTACCACGCCATCATCTTCCATTTGTTCTGACTGTACTGATGGCAGATTGTATCATTATAAGTTAATGGACTCCATTGTTAAACACAAATGGTGCCATTCCGGTATATAGATTTGTACATTCCTGAAATTGTATGAGTGGAGGAATTGTAATGCAGACCCTCCGGAAGGACATCATAACATTGTGTCAAGCAATTATCCTACATGGGGATTCTGCAATTCCTTTTTGCTTTTATTTCAAACAAACTCATCTTAAATGTCACCCACTTTGAGGAAGATTGTCGATTATCTGGGTTGTTCCGCAAATAAGTTCTTAAAGTGCTCGATGCTACATTCAACTCTTGTTGTAAAACAGACATGAATCCTATGCATTGGAATCGTATTTAGCACCGGGTCTTCATAATTACCTTCATGCCTTTCTCATTGAAATAAGTCCGTGATAGAAAGGAAAAAACCTTCTTTCGAAAATTCTATATGTGGATTAAGGAACTAGAATAGAGATAACAGCAAGAAGTGTAATGAACCAGCACATAGGATTGGGACCACAAGCTTCATCAAGAACTTTGTATGACGTCATCGATATTGTAGATCCATATACAAAAAGAAACAAATACCAGAATCCAGTACTGTCCCATATGCATAGATGTTGTATCCATGTGGAATAACCAATCGCCAGTGCTACTACATTTATCTCAGGTGTATCCAATGTCATTAGTATTTGCTTCATCCCTTGTCTCAACAAACTACATGCAAATCCAATATTGATGGCAGTTTCCAATTTATCTCCAGTCAAAACCCAAATCCTTATACTAGCCTATTCTATCTTGTCAATGCATTGAGGAACCCCCCTCTACAGTTTTTCTCGGCATTAGTTGCACCAACAAGAATCAATTCCCTTTCAATTTTATCTATGACTGCATCCAAAAATTCACCGGAAAGTTTTTTGGGGAACAAAAGGAAACCAAAAACCTGTACCCAACAACAGACAAGAACCATTCCAAGGACATGACCATATGCATCTTCTCCAGATAAGAAACTCGCTTCAAGTTGTT
>JZKD02S2065308.1:30587-41265 GCA_000966675.3 Picea glauca
TAATAGTGACATATATGACATCATATCAAATGTGTCTGTTGTTTTGAATATTGATCAAAATCAACATGTCTCTTTTGGATGTATTGATGTCGAAGAACCAATGCATATATCAGCATGAGAAGGTAATAGATCAACATATTTCAGATCTGAGGAAAATACTATGAGCAACCGTCAGCTTTTAGATTTGCAGACACATGAAAATTATAGTAGACATGAAGACTTGAAAGGTGATGAGTAGATTGACAAATCAACAAGTGAAAGTGTTGAATCTGCAGTAGATGCTGAGGGAAACTCTCAATTTTGTGCTTTGTAGGGGCTGTAAGCTCTCAATAGATATGAGGAGGAAGGAGATGAGATGAAAGGTTCAGATCAAAAATCCTTCTTATATGATTCTCTGACAGAAGATGAGCAGTCTGTATTCAGCATTGAGACCGGTAATGGTAAAAGAGAGCAGAAAAGATTAGATCAACAGTTTATGATGCATGTTTCTTTGTCAGATGTTGAGAACCCATCTTGGTATGAATTTTTTAGATACGATTGCCACTCATATGGAGATGTTTTGCAGTAAGAAAATTATAGTTGTTTCCATCGTTGAGGTCAGATTTTTTGATTGTATGTTTGATTTTAAAGATTATGTTTCAGATCCTACAGTTTGGTTGTCTATAACTTTGCAGAAAGTTGCAAGTCAATTGCTTTCTTGGCTGATATTGAAATCTGCATTTACCTGACCAAATTTCAGGTTTGTTTAGTAGTAGGAGTAGGCAGAGGAATAAGCTCCTCATAAGAGCAATTATATCTTTTTCAATTGTTGATTTCATGAATAAACAGAGAAAACTGATGATATTGGCAAAGCAGTTGTGAAGATTGATTTATATACAAATAGTTTGGTATGTAAAGCAAGCTTCAAACCAAATACATACATCAATTATTATGTTCTAGGTGATATTGTTGCATCTACAGCTGCTAGTTGAGCATCTAGGTCAGTTGAAGACTACAAATCTGTCAATAGAAGGACATCTTTTTAAAAGACTCTTTCAGTAACAATCTCAGAGCAAGTAAAAACGTTTTCAAAGGCACCTGTCAAATTTTGCTGGCCAACTTATAAGAATAAATCAATGGAACCACCAAAGGAAAGATGCGGGTGGTGTGCTTCATGAAAATCAACTAAAAATTGCCATAAAGCCTGCTTGTTGAATTTGGGTGCAGGTAATCTCATGGCAGGTGCTGCAAATGTACCTGGTGGTCTTCGTCCAACAAAGAATGGAGAGGGTCATTTCCCTGTTGTTGTAGTGTATATACTACATATTGAAACGTATATATAGTAAATCCAAAGCTTGAGTTCACATGTCACAATAACTCAATGTATGAACTAAACAAAGCCTTACTATCCAGTGCACCAAGCTATGAGATATTGATATACCAAGTCAAACTCCGAATCTAGCCACATCACTCGTCAAACTCCAAGTCACACAAATCGAYAATCAAGTTGAGTTTAGATGTTAAAACTCAGTGCTAAGTGGMAATTATATCATATACATTACAACTCATTGATATATTATGAGAGGGCTGGCRTTTATAAACTCCAAAAACATCCAAATATCCCGATGATGGGGAAATATTTGCTGCAAGCAAAATGAAGACAACTGAYAGGTGTGCCARAGATTGTGCAGATGGTGTTCTCCCTTTTTGGATATTCAGTTACAAGTATTCATACAAACACTGAGTSTAGATGCCYGATATTGTAGGCAGAAGATGTACACGYAGCGGATYTGATGAGTTATAGCTGTGTTCTGGATAKTTTKACAGGTMAAAAGACAATAGATTGCATGAAAATCRAGMCACGAGGAGCTAGATATCATACARGTATTAAGAAKATTGGGTTGTCTGCCAAAATTATGGGAATTGATGGCACCGTAACCTTGAATGCCAAATTATTCAATTGTTGAATAAATAGACAACATTATGACTTCATTGGGTTTTGACAGGGTCGAGTTTGCATATATAAGATTGCAGATGCAAGTGTTACAGAACGTGTTATACAAGTGCTAACATCCAAAACATCGTGCACAGGTAATGGCATTTCTTGCCTGGCTGATCGATAATGCAAATCATGCCAACAACAACTTGAAGTGAATTTCCTATCTGGAGAAGATACATATGGTCATGTCCTTGGAATGGTTCTTGTCTGTTGTTGGGTACATGTTTTTGGTTTCCTTTTGTTCCCCAAAAAACTTTACGGTGAATTTTTGGATGTAGTCACAGATAAAATTGAAAGGGAATTGATTCTTGTTCATGCAACTGATGCTGAGACAAACTATAGAAGGGGGTTCCTCCGCACATTGACAGGCTAGAACAGGTTGGCATTAAGATTTGGGTTTTGACTAGAGATAAATTGGAAACTGCCATCAATATTGGATTTGCATGCAGTTTGCTGAGACAAGGGATGAAGCAAATAATGATCACATTGGATACACCTGAGATAAATGTAGTAGCATTGCCCATCGGTTATTTCACATGGATACAACATCTATGCATATGGTGCAGTATTGGATTCTGGTATTTGTTTCTTTTTGTATATGGATCTACAATATCAACGATGGCATACAAAGTTCTTGCTGAAGCTTGTGGCCCTAGTCCTATGTGCTGGTTCATTACACTTCTTGTTGTTATCTTTATTCGAGTTCCTTACTCCACATATATAGTTTTTAAACGAATGTTTTTTCCTTTCTATCAGAGCCTTATTTTAATGACCAATGCATGAAGGTAATTATGAATACCTATTGGTAAATAAGATTCCAGTGCATAGGATTCATGTCTGTTTTATAACAAGACTTGAAGCTAGAGTCGAGAACTTTAAGAACTTATTTGCAGAACAACCCAGATAATTAGCAAGCTTTTTCAAAGTGGGTGACATTTAACAGGAGTTTGTTTGAAATAAAATCACAAAGCAATTCCATAATCCCCAAGTAGGATAATTGCTTGAAACAATGTTATGATGTCCTTCCTGAGGGTCTGCATTACAATTCCTCCACTCATACAATTTTAGGAATGGAAAAATCTATCTATCGAAATGGCACCATCTATGTTTAACAATGTAGTCCATTAACTTATAATGATATAATCTTCCATCAGTACAGTCGCAACAAATGGAGGATGATGGCGTGGTAGTTGTTCTCAAACATGGNAAACTTTACGGTGAATTTTTGGATGTAGTCACAGATAAAATTGAAAGGGAATTGATTCTTGTTCGTGCAACTGATGCTGAGACAAACTATAGAAGGGGGTTCCTCCGCACATTGACAGGCTAGAACAAGTTGGCATTAAGATTTGGGTTTTGACTAGAGATAAATTGGAAACTGCCATCAATATTGGATTTGCATGCAGTTTGCTAAGACAAGGGATGAAGCAAATAATGATCACATTGGATACACCTGAGATAAATGTAGTAGCATTGCCCATCAGTTATTTCACATGGATACAACATCTATGCATATGGTGCAGTATTGGATTCTGGTATTTGTTTCTTTTTGTATATGGATCTACAATATCAATGATGGCATACAAAGTTCTTGCTAAAGCTTGTGGCCCCAGTCCTATGTGCTGGTTCATTACACTTCTTGTTGTTATCTTTATTCTAGTTCCTTACTCCACATATATAGTTTTTAAAAGAATGTTTTTTCCTTTCTATCAGAGCCTTATTTCAATGACCAATGCATGAAGGTAATTATGAATACCTAGTGCTAAATAAGATTCCAGTGCATAGGATTCATGTCTGTTTTATAGCAAGACTTGAAGCTAGAGTCGAGAACTTTAAGAACTTATTTGCAGAACAACCCAGATAATTAGCAAGCTTTTTCAAAGTGGGTGACATTTAACAGGAGTTTGTTTGAAATAAAAGAACAAAGCAATTGCATAATCCCCAAGTAGGATAATTTCTTGAAACAATGTTATGATGTCCTTCCTGAGGGTCTGCATTACAATTCCTCCACTCATACAATTGTAGGAATGGAAAAATCTATCTATCAGAATGGCACCATCTATGTTTAACAATGTAGTCCATTAACTTATAATGATATAATCTTCCATCAGTACAGTCGCAAAAAATGGAGGATGATGGCGTGGTAGTTGTTCTCAAACATGGAAATATCAGTGATGATTCAAAACAAAATCAGGATGGCCTCTCTACTAGCGTTTCCCCCATGGTCAAATTTTTGTTNGACCTCTTATGGAGGTATCCATCCCAGTTGGAGCCAGTTGTTAGCGATAAAAAATGCACTGGTAATTTCTTGAAGAATGATGCCTAATATTTCAGGGAACTTTTGATTACCTTCCCGAGCTCCAAATGTAGATTTGAAAGCACCATTGGAAAGACTAGAATTTCTAGATGCCGATCGACTATTCAAGCATGTAAAACAAACTTTCCATGACCGAGAAATTTGATTTTAAAAAATATGCACTTTCACCAGCTAACTCGTCTTGAACTTTGCTAGTTAGCTGGTGAAAGCTCTACTTTTCACTAGCTAAGGAGTGGATTTTTAGGTAAATAAGATGGTGAAAGTCTGTCACGGCCAGAATAAATGAATTTTTGCCCAGATCGGGATTTTTTGAGTTTGAATGTTTTGAAACCACTTCTCATGGACAGTTGTTGAATTATCAAGTCTTATTCAAAGGCTAGTTTTGAGGGATAAGGTCAAAGAGAGGTTTTTCAACTACATTTGGCATCTTTTTTAAAGGCAGAATATCAGAGGTTTGAAGACACATCATCCAATTCGAATTTTATCTTTGGAGGACCAAATCAAATAGCCTTGGGAGGCTAAAACTGCACTTCATCAACACTTTACTATTCTTTAAAGATCATCAGATATCAATTGACCTCATCTTGAGGATCTCTTCCTTGTTTTTTGTAAATATAGTTTACTTTCTATTTTTAGAATATCAGATCCATTGTTTTAGGATCTGAGAACTGTGATGTAAAGCTATAAAGATACAGACTCAAGACAGACATGGGGTTCAATCTTGGATACACTTTTGGCTATCTACTTTGACTCTGTTTTGTTATAAGAATTACAGTCTCCTTTAGTTACTTCATATCAATCTTGCTCACATATTCCACTACTCTGTATTTAATTATGTTTAGTTTAGTTATTCATATCTGTTATCTTCTGATGTAACTCATGGATATGAATTAGATCTTTCTTTACCTTCTTGTATGACCCTGCATTGTTGTACTTGGTTATCTTGAATGTTATTCTTCACATCTTGATTATCTACTGTAACTGATATCTGNATGTGGAATTGACCTCATTTTGAGAATCATTCCTTATCTTTTGTAAATCAGTTTTGACTTTCTATCTTTAGCATATCTGATCCATTCTTTTAGGATCTGAAAACTGTATTGTAGAGCTATAAAGCTGAAGACATAAGTGGGGCTAATGGTTGTATATTCTAGGAGTGAAATTGTAGAAGTCGTTGCCAAGTTTATGATTTTAAAAATGCAAAGGTTGGAAATTTAGAGTTTATTGTTGATGAAGTAGTCATAGCTACAACTATAGGGCACAAAAAATCTATTGGAGCTGATTGAAAACATAAATCTCAGGAACAACGTAAAGCTATTACAAGCTTTTAGAGTACTTTGTCATCCACCTGATGAGTGTACTATTTCTATAATAGTCAACATTAAATTTCCAAAACCAGATGATAAGTTGTAAAGATTGAATAAATCTATGCCCAATAATAAATGCACAAGGTCTATTAGGTTCTTGGAGACCTCGCAGGGAGGTCTCCATCCCAGTTGGAGCTACTTGTTAGCGATAAAAAACGCACTGGCAATTTTTTGAAGAATGATTCCTAATCTTGCAGGGAACTTTTGATTACCTTACCGAGCTCTAAATGAAGATTTGAAAGAACCATTGGAAATCTCAGGATTTCTAGATGTCGATCGACTATTCAAGCATGTAAAACGGACTCTCCATGACTGAGAAATTTGATTTTAAAAACTTTGCACTTTCACTAGCTAACTCGTCTTGAACTTTTCTAGTTAGCTGGTGAAAGATCTGCTTTTCACCCGCTAAGGAGAAATTTTTTAGGTAAATAAGCTGGTGAAATCCTGTCATGGCCAGAATAACTGAATTTTTGCCCATATCGGTATTTTTTGAGTTTGAATGGTTTGAAACCACTTCAAATGGACAATTGTTGAATTATCAAGTCTGATTCGAAGGCTAATTTTGATGGATAAGGTCAAAAAGAGTTTTTTCAACTACATTTGGTATCTTTTTCAAAGGCAGAATATCAAGGGTTTGAAGACACATCATCCAATTTGAATTTTATCTTTGGAAACTGCACTTCATCAACACTTTACTATTCTTAAAAGATCATCAGATATCAATTGACCTCATATTGAGGATCTCTTCGTAGTTTTTTGTAAATATAGTTTACTTTCTCTTTTTAGAATATCAGATCCATTGTTTTAGGATCTGAGAACTGTGATGTAAAGATATAAATCTACATACTTAATATAGACATGGGGTTCAATCTTGGATACACTTTTGGCTATGTACTTTGACTCTGTTTTGTTATAAGAATTACAGTCTCCTTTGGTTACTTCATATCAGTCTTGCTCACATATTCCACTACTTTGTATTTAATTATGTCCAGTTTAGTTATTCAGATCTATTATCTTCTGATATATCTCATGGATATGAATTAGATCTTTCTTTACCTTCTTGTATGACCCTGCATCGTTGTACTTGGTTATCTTGAATGTTATTCTTCACATCTTGATTATCTACTGTAACTGATATCTAGTCTCTAAAAGAACTAGTTTATTTAGATGCATGATAAGTTGTCTTTTTACAAAGCCTTCTCAGTTATCATAATCAACATGTCTCTTTTGGATGTATTGATGTCGAAGAACCAATTCATATATCAGCAGGAGAAAGTAATAGATCAACATATTTCAGATCTGTGGAAAATACTATGATCAGCCCTCAACTTTCAGATTTGCAGACACAGGAAAATTATAGCAAACGTGAAGACTTGAAAGGTGATGAGCAGATTGACAAATCAACAAGTGAAAGTGTTGAATCTGCAGTAGATGTTGAGGGAAGCTCTCAATTTTCTGGTTTGCAGGGGCTGGAAGATCTCAGTAGATATGAGGAGGAAGGAGATAAGCTGAAAGGTTTAGATCAACAATCCTTCTTATATGATTCTCTAACAGAGGATGAGAAGTCTGTATTCAACATTGAGACTGGTAATGGTAAAAGAGACCAGAAAAAATTATATCAAGAATTTATGATGCATGTTTGTTTTTCATATGTTGAGCACCTAGCTTGGTATGAATTTTCAGATCCGAATTCCACTCATATGGAGATGTTTTGTAGTAAGAAAATTCCAGTTGTTTCCATCATTGAGGTAATATTTTTTGATTGTATGTTTGATTTTAAAGATTATGTTTTAGATCCTCCAATCTGGTTGTCTATAACTTTGCATAAAGTTGCAAGTCAATTTCTTTCTTAGCTTCTATGGAAATCTATGTTTACCTGACCAAATATCAGGTTTGTTTAGCAATAGGAGTAGGCAGTGGAATAAGCTCCTCATACGAGCAATTAGATCTTTTTCAATTGTTGATTTCATAAATAAACAGAGAAAACCGATGATATTGGCAAAGCAGCTGTGAAGATTGATTTATATACAAATAGTTTTGTATCTAAATAAAGCTTCAAACCAAATGCATACATCAATTATTATGTTCTAGGTGATATTGTTGCATTTGCAGCTGCCAATATAGCATCCAGGTCAGTTGAAGACTACAAATCGTCAATAGAAGGGCATCTTTTTAAAAGACTCTTTCAACAACAATCTCAGAGCAAGTAAAAGCATTTTCAAAGGCACCTCTCAAATTTTGTTGGCCAAGCTATAAGAATAAATCAATGGAACCACCAAAGGAAATATGTGCATGGTGTGCTTCATGAAAATCGACTGCAAATTGTCATAGAGTCTGCTTGCTGAATTTGGCTGCAGGTAATCTCATGGCAGGTGCTACAAATGTACCTGGTGGTCTTCGTCCAACAAAGAATGGAGAGGGTCATTTCCCTACTATTGCAGTGTATATACTACATATTGAAACATATATATAGTAAAGACAAATCTTGAGTTCNACCAAAGGAAAGATGTGGGTGGTGTGATTCATGAAAATCGACTGCAAATTGCCGCAGAGCCTACTTGCTGAATTTGGCTGCAGGTAATCTCATGGCAGGTGCTGCAAATGTACCTAGTGGTCTTTGTCCAACAAATAATGGAGAGGGTCATTTCTTTGTTGTTGCAGTGTATATACTACATATTGAAACATATATATAGTAAATCCAAAGCTTGAGTTCACATGTCACAATAACTCAATGTATGAACTAAACAAAGCCTTAGTATCCAATGCACCAAGCTATGAGATATTGATATACAAGTCAAACACCAAATCTAGCCACATAACTCATCAAACTCCAAGTCACACAAATCAACAATCAAGTCGAGTTTAKATGTTAAAACTCAGTGCTAAGTGCCAAGTATACCATATACATTAAAACTCATTGATATATTATGAGAGGGATGACATTTATAAACTCCAAAAACATCCAAATATCCCGATGATGGGGAAATATTTGTTGCAAGAAAAATGAAGACAACTGACAGGTGTGCCAGAGATTGTGCAGATTGTGTTCTCCCTTTTTGGATATTCAGTTAAAAGTTTGCATACAAACACCGAGTCTAGATGCCCAATTTTGCAAGAAGAAGATGTGCATGCAACGGATTTGATGAAGTATTGTTGTGTTCTTTATAGTTTGACAGGTGAAAAGACAATAGATTGCATGAAAACCGAGCCACAAGGAGCTAGATGTCATACAGGTATTAAGAAGATTGGGTTATCTTCCAAAATTATTGGAATTGATGACACCATAACCTTGAATGCCAAATTATTCAATCGTTGAATAAATGGACATCATTACGACTTCATTGGGTTTTGACAGGGCCGAGTTTGCCCATTTAAGATTGCAGATGCCAGTGTTACAGAACGCGTTATACAGGCGCTAACATTCAAAATATCATGCACCGGTAATGGCATTTCTTGCTTGGATGATTGATCATGCAAATCATGCCAACAACAACTTGAAGCAAATATCTTATCTGGAGAATATGCATATGGTCATGTCCTTAGAATGGCTCTTGTCTGTTGTTAGGTATAGGTTTTTCTTTTCCTTTTGTTCCCCAAAAAACTTTACGGTGAATTTTTTGATGCATTCAGAGATTCATTTGAAAGGGAATTGATTCTTGTTGGTGCAACTGATGCCGAGACAAACTATAGAAGGGGGTTCCTCAACGCATTGACAAGTTAGAACAAACTTGTATTAATATTTGGGTTTTGACTAGAGATAAATTGGAAACTGCCATCAATATTGTATTTGCATGTAGTTTGATGAGACAAGAGATGAAGAAAATACTGGTCACATTAGATACACCTAAGATAAATTTAGTAGCACTGGCCATCGGTTATTTCACATGGATACAACATCTATACATATGGGGCAGTATTGGATTCTAGTATTTGTTTCTTTTTGTATATGGATCTACAATATCGATGATGGCATACAAAGTTCTTGATGAAGCTTGTGGCCCCAGTCCTATGTGCTGGTTCATTACACTTCTTGTTGTTATCTCTATTCTAGTTCCTTACTCCACATATACAGTTTTCAAAAGAAGGGTTTTTCCTTTCTATCACAGCCTTATTTCAATGAGCAAGGCATGAAAGTAATTATGAAGACCCGGTGCTAAATAAGATTCCAGTGAATAGGATTCATGTTTGTTTTACAGCAAGAGTTGAAGCTAGCGTCGAGCACTTTAAGAACTTATTTGGGGAACAACCCAGATTATCAACAAGCTTTCTCAAAGTGGGTGACATTTAACAGGAGTTTGTTTGAAATAAAACCACAAAGGAATTACAGAATCCCCAGGTAGGATAATTTCTTGACATAATGTTACGATGTCCTTCCAGAGGGTCTGCATTACAATTCCTCGACTCATATAATTTCAGGAATGGAAAAATATATATACCGGAATGGCACCATCTGTGTTTAACAATGTAGTCCATTAACTTATAATGATACAATCTACCATCAATATGGTCGCAACAAATGGAGGATGATGGCATGGTAGTTGTTCTCAAACATGGAAATATCATTGATGATTCAAAACAAAATGAGGATGGCCTCTCTACTAGCGTTTCCCCCATGGTCAATTTTTTGTTCCCATCATTTTCAGAGGCCCCAAAGGATCASCCTTAAAGATCAGAAAGCTGAGACAAAAATTCATTTTTGCGATTTTGAAGATCATTTTAAAAACAAAACTTTCACCAGCGCAGAAGGAAAAATTATAACCAGTTAGTTGATGAAAGGCAGAGATTTCACGAGCTAACTAGCAATTCTTAAGGCGAAATAGCTGGTGAAACCTGAGACTGGCCAACGAAGGTGTATTTTTGCCTAGATCGAAGTTTTTCTCAATCGAATCTTTTGAAAATGATTTCCAAAGATACATATTGAATTATAGTGTCAAATCTAACATCCAATTTTGAAGCAAAAGAGTTAGAGGAGGGCTTTAAGTTGATTTGGCACCTTTTTGGGGGGGCAAATAAATC
>JZKD02S2065319.1:10289-52036 GCA_000966675.3 Picea glauca
AAAAATTTTCAAAATTCATATATATATATAAACTTATTTTTTTACACTCTCATTTTCGTCATTTTATATGGATGTGAAGTTTGGGGTTACAATATATCTAGATAATCTTGAAGAAATATAAAATATATCCAAAAAAAAATTATAACTTATAATCTCAAAATTAAGGGCATACACCTTATCATATCCTCCTCATAGAAGCAATCCTTCCCCCCATTGATAACATTGCTATGATTAGATACCTAACGTACAAGAACAAGATAAACAACATGAATGACAAGAGGCTCCTTAAAATTGCTTTAAACTCTAGCCAGAACCACTAGCTCAAGCATGGATGGCATAAAAATGTTAAATCTTGATTAAATCATGGGGCAATACAAGAAGAAGCCATCATGTAAAATATCGATAATAATACAGCTTGAGTGGGCCTAATGGTTAAGAACATGTGTTTCCTCCTAAGAGGTCACATGTTCAAATCTAGACGAGGGTAGGGTATGTATACCTCCGTAGACTTTACCAGTAAAATCATTGGGCAAAGAAGAAAATCAGTGTTGCTAAAATAAAAACAAATTCTCACAAGCTACATAGTGAAACTTGGCATTGGAAAACTCCCAAAACACTGTAGGATGAGAGAATGTGTCACCTTTGTGACACTAAGCGGGTAGAAGATGATAAACACTTGCTCTTGGATTGCCTTACATATACCCATATTAGATCCCAATTTAAAAATAGTTACCACATTACAGACCTTCATAACCTCCTAAGTCATCAAAACTATGGTGATCTTGGAATGCTTCTCTCAATGTTTTTTGAGCATAGAAATATAATTTTAAAGAAATTTAAATATTCTCCTACCTTTTTAAGGTTAATTGGTCTCAGTTGACATTAATACTCATCATCATCTTCATCATGTGTGTGTAAAATAAAATAAATATAATATTGTCAAAAAATGTACATTTATAATTTTATTAAAATAGAATAAAATTAAAATGCTTTATTAATAATATTTCAATAAAATATATTTAAAATAGAAAAGTTATTGATGGAAAGATATAAAAATATAAATAGACTTAAATATATTTTTGTTTAAAATTTTGGTATACATACAAGTAATTACTTCCCTTATTCTCTTAAGGTCCTATAGACCATTCAGTGGACATTAATCATCATCATTAAAAGATTATCCTTAAATAATTCAATAACAATATAATGCACATAAAGTAAAATTCAAAAAAATATTGTAGTTTCAAAAATCAAATAATTTTTTTCTCCTAAAAAAATTATTTGTACAATCCATTTTTGTTATAATTTAGCAAAATAAAAAATACAACCATAAAAATGCATTCAAATTTCAAAGATGAAAAATCACTTTAAATTTATTTAAAAAATTTGAAATAAATTGCATTTAATAAATTTGATCCCTTTCAAATTTTAAGATAAATGCGATCTAAATTGATTATTATTAAAATATATTTGCTCAAAGAAAAAGAAAAATCCACATGATTTCAATGTTACACATTTTTTTTAAGTTCTAGGGCTTTTGAATATTAAAAAAAAAATACATACAAAAGATGTCAGGGTGGTCTGCGAAGAGCCTTCCCTCTTATCAGTCTCGAGGAGGAAAAAAGTACTAGTCCAAGCCCGCCCTTGAGAGGGAAACCGAGCCTCTGAAGTCTAAAGATGATTGCATGCCCATGGGTGGGAAACTAGGCATACAAAAAGCACAAAATTGATTCAAAAGAGACCTGTTTGACAGGCTGAAGAGGCAAAGTAATAACTAAAAACACACCAGATGACATTTACTAAAAACTAAATCATAATGAAGGCAAGAAAACCTAAAGGAGCTTAATTACTTGGGAGGGAGACGGGAAGTTGCATCTTTAGGATTCTCCTCTATGATTAGACAATGGTAGGTTGTTGAGTCCGAGGAGTTCTCTATAGGTTCTTTGGTGGGGAGGGGAACCAACTTGCGGAGAGAGGAGGGCCCTGCCATTTCCTTATGCTCCACCTGCTTCCTCCGGTAGAATGAGGACTACCCAATTCCAACCAAAGACTTCCTGTGTTGAGGGGTCATATCCTGTTGCGGGTCCTGATGCAATGGGGGCACTAGCGCCTGAGAAGGGCTCTCCGGAGTCGAAGTGTGAGTGGAGGAGGTAGGAGAGGATTTGATCTCATTCTAGCCACTAGGAGAGTGCATTCAGACCCGAGCCAACATATTTTTCACTATCCAATAGTGTTGCCTGCGAGTCTGAGCTCTCTGTCCCGCAAGCTGTTGAATGACGACCTCTTCCTCCTAGTCATCAAGCATGTGCTTTAGGTTCCTTGGAACATAGTAGTCGTAACCCTATGTCGTTGTGCCTTGCGGTCTAGTGCGTCCACGTCCGCTCCCTCCTCTTCCTCGTTGAGGGGTATCCCACATTCTTTTCGACATGGTTGCACTAGGAGGTTGACCTGTATGATGAATTTACTGAACTTCCAACCTTATGCAGAGAGAACCACACTCTATGGAAGGAATATCCACAACGCAGGGAGGATCCAAACCGTTAATATAATTATCCTTTTCGAATGGCTGAGGAGCGACGTAGCAGTGAGACCATGCCAGGTAGAGAAAATGTTAGAGCTTGTCGAGGTTGTAATGTATGTTTCCCTCCCTCGCAGGTGCCAAAAAAAAACTCCAAGGCGACATGATTGTCGTAATACTTAACATTAACCGTCATAGATGAGGAAAGGCCAGGCCATTAAATGGCCTCAACCTCGAGCGTCACATATAGTTAATTTTCATGAGATGGTGGCATCGATGAGCCCACATGGATAGTGGCTGGCACATGTCTGCTAGCTCCCATGCTTTCTTGTGGGTACTGAAGTTCACCTGCATCCGGGGCCTAACAGTCTCAGAGGACCAGGGTAAGGCAATCATTTTTTAGATTGGAGATCAGAAACAAATCAAACTCAAAGTCTCGGTGAAGATAATTGCTCATCACTCCTTCATTGGTTAATCGATCAGCAATGTCATTTGATTTCTGCCTAATATGATGAAAAGTGGCAGTGTCAGAGAGGGGAAGCAATTCAGCCAGTTGGTAGAGACCAAAATTGATTCAAAAGCTCGAAGAAAGTTTGGTTTCCTGTGAGCCACATTGGATTTTCTTGGCTAGGGAGATAATCAGCGTGGAGTCTCCCTCAAATATGAGAGGGTAGAGGGACCATTGTTTGTATGTCTGTAGACCATGAATGAGGGTTTCCAACTCAGTTGCATTGTTGTTATAAAAACCAAGAGTGACAAAGAAAATTATGATGATGAGCCCTGAGTTATTTCTGAAGACGCCTTTGTATCCTACAAAGCCTGGGTTACCTTTAGAGGCCTCTGTTACAACAAATTTTTCCTCACTCCATGCAACTAGCTTATATGGCCTTCCATTTTCCCTTTGTATACTTGAAGTCCCCTTTTGTTCATTCCAAAGCCAAAAATGCATATTTTTCCACATATACGCACCCTATCAGTTATACAACAAGTGTATACGCAGGTTGCTCCACTACAATCCACATAAATCAGGTTTGGTGTTCAAAGTTAAAAATTATGTCGGGTTTCCATGCCATGTCACGAGATCCATGATTCTTGAACTTCCACATATTGGAAACGCTTTGACTCGGCCCTTCAGTTCCATTTGAAGGCTATAAATTGAGCCTTATCCAAGCCTTCAGGGATTCAACAATTCAACTTTGAGAGAAAAGACACTCTGGAGAAATTTTACTTCGTATTGAGTCTGCATCCCTTTGTCCTTGAAAGTCTAAACTCCTTGTTCAGCCCCCAAGCTCTTCCTTCTTTGTGATGGAGAACCGCATTGACTCGTATATATGAGCTTGCCTTTGGTGGAGGATTGGAGTGGTAGAGGCCCAACTTGAGAGACTTAGTTTCTCGATTCCGATATGTGTCGTTACAGAAGTTTTTCACCTATGTACTTTTGCTGATCATTTTAATAGAAATACTCTTTTCCCATCCAATTGATATCTTGAAAATATTTGAATTATTATTCCATGGGCGTATTTGTCATGTATGTTAATGGATTATGATAATATATATGCTAACATTATATATTATCATCATATTCTTGTGTATATTGGTTTTTGAGGACAAGTTGCAGATATAAAGCTTTGGGTCACATGCTCAACGGTGGTCTTCTTCAAACGTCTGGATGAGGTAGGCTCTTAGCCTTGTCTTGTTAGTATTTCTTTAATATAGCATACTTGGGATTATAGTTTATTTCTGCGTGTCATTCCGTCTGTTGTGGTTTACCCCTTTCCATAGAGAGATTTTCCTTGTAACAAAATTGGCGACCATATTGGGGATTGATCTCTTTTTGGGGGTTTGGAGTGTTTTTCTCCTTGATTTTCTCTCTGTTAGCCTGAGTTTCCTTGTTGCATGTTGCTTGAAAGCCGATTTTTTACCTTGCATCTGAGTTTCTTGGCTTAACCCTTTCCATGGCAGCATTTTTCTTGGTATACGCGGTTGTTCCCTTGACAGACGCATATATACACGAGTTGTCTTCCTTTAGGGAGTGTATATACGTGATTGTTGCTAAAACAGTCGTGTACATCATCTCTTAAGTCTTGCTGGTTAAGTTTGGTGTTTGATGGGTGAGTTTTGTTGGTTGTTGAGTCTTCTTGGGTCCCTGTTCTGACTGTTAAGTGCCTACAGAGTGATAGAAAGCCTTTTTATTGTTGAATTTTTGGGTGGATTTATTTCTTATCATCTTTTTCATTGGTTGTCCTTGCACATTGGTCTAAGTGTTTGCTTCTTGGTATCCTACTTGGCTTGTCTCTTTTGCTTGTAGTAGGTTTTGCATGTGAGGTTTCTATTCAGTCCTTGCATTTTCTTTTCTTTATATTGAAAATACAAAAATATTTGCTTATTTGCATTGTACTTATGGCATTTTCACTTTTGATTACTTTGCATTGATTTTGACGCATTTGGAGAGATTGCATTTCATTGAAATTGTAGAGATTGCATTGGAAAGATTGCATTTAGAAGCATACCATCTCTTTGAAATTCAAGACTATTACTTAACAATGTTTTTATATTTGCTTCTTTTTATATGCTAAGTCATAATACCATCAGTTTCACGACCACGCCTCTTGAGTAAGCAGAAGCATTTAAAATTAATGTTGATTAATTAAAATTGATTATAAATGATTTTATTTTTCAGGGCACAGAAACAAGTATAGGACATAGGGCATTGGAATATGATTTTGGTGAGTAAACTTATCTGAGGCTATTAAACTAAACATATGTGTCTCACTAGGGAGTGATGAAACCCATTGTGTAATCAGTGACGTCAGGAGGCTCCTCACACCAGAGTTAAGAACGGGGTCACGTGAAGTTGGTTGCATAGATAGCCCTCTAATACCTTCCTAACATCAAAGATATTTTTGGGGTTTTATTCCTATTTGGGGGTCTCACTAGTACCTTTACCTCCATGAGAGCCAGTGTTTTCGAGATTTCGGGTTTTGTTACCCTGCCCATATGGTGCACCAGACTTGCGACTGTTCACTTGGGCATTGGTTATATTGTGGTGACTCTAGTTGCTTGGCATAGGTAGCCACATAGGTTACTTGTAGGGGTTATTCTGCAGGTACCCTGAGTCAGATAAGGGTCGAAAAACACACAACCTTTATGGAGGATTACCTCTCCGTGGGGATCTAACCGATTGTGCTATTAATCCTATGAGTGCCCTTATAATTGATTCTGATACCTCCAATCTTTTGAAGGGAGTCTCAGGCCCCTCTTGGGTGAGACATACCTACTCTAGTGTGGGAGGAACCTTTTTCAGCCACTATATCTTGTTTGTGTGCATTGGCCTTTTTGCTTTATTTTGGTGTGCTCTCTAATTATTAGTTGGCCCTAGGATTTTGTTTCATATCTCAAGTTTTGAGTCATCGTGGAGCAAGACCAGCCTCTTCGTTTGTTGAAGTTACCACCACACCCTGATCCTTTACCAAAGCTGCCTTCTAAAAGGCGTAGAGTTAATAAACGTGGTACATATATCTTCACCTCTCGGACTTGTGATCATCTAGTTATGAGTACTGAGTCAGACCCGAACATCTCAGGGAATCCTTTGACTCCTTTCTCTTCTGTGATTAGTGGGATCCCTTCGACTCTTTCATCCTTGACAGTGTGGGTGTAAGATGTCCCCTCCTCTAGTGCTACCCAACCTGTGAGTTTTACTCGACCCACAAGAATGAACCCTTTAAGACCTTTTTATGGTATGCCGAGTCATGATTCTCAGTCAATAACTTCGACCTGTAATCCCTTTTCTTTTTTTATGCCCGACATGACGTCACAACTCTCATCATCCATTTCAACGACTAATGTGAATCCTAGTTTTGGGTCTGGGGGCATGACGCCTCCTTATGTTCCTTTCTCGTTTGGTAGAGGTCATATTCCCCAAGCGAATCCTACAATTGGAGGTTGGAATCCTCTTTCCTCTTGGCCTAATCCTAACTTCAATGCTCCAGGATGGAGTGCTCAACCAAGTGGAAAATTCACTTCCTATATTCCATCCTTCATCCCCTCTTCCTCCATGTCGATTCCGACGAACACATTTATTATGGCCAATCCCCCTCTGTCCTCTGGTGTTCCATCCGGAGGGGGTCAGTTTCATAGTATGGGAAACCCCCAGCATGGAGTTCCTTCGGTTGGGGGCAACGTATATAACCCTCATCATGCCGCTTCCGTGGGTATGGTGCCCATACAACCTTTCATGAATCAGTGTGGAGGAGGATATTATCTTACAGGACAAGGCCATGGTATATAACAGAAACATGGATGGTCTACAATCCCTCAGCCCTAATATTTCCCGAGAGCATGGGCTCAAACGTCGCAACCCCAACTTCCTTTTATGGCCACGCTTAATCTTCCAGATTTTTCAAAATTAATGAATGACCTTGTGCGTCACGATCCGTCATGACCCCCCGTCCCCACCAAGCTTCCTTCGAAAATTCAAAAATTCGAAGGCAAGACTGGTGAGGATCCAGGTGATCACGTCACTACTTTTCATCTATGGTACTCATCTAACTCCCTAAATGACGATTCTATTCGTTTGAGGCTATTTCAATGCATCCTCATGGGGGTCGCCGCAAAATGGTACATTGAGCTACCGAGGGGAACATATGGAACTTTCAATAAGATGGTATTGGTGTTTCTCAACCACTTCCAGTTGTCGATTCATTACGATGCCGGCATAGAAATTTTGTCATCCTTCCGCGAAGATCAAGCCATGCATATCTCAGACCATATCCAAGAGTGGTGTAGATGGAAGAGGTTGTTTAAAGGCTACATTCCTCCAGAGTTTCTGTTGGAATGGTTCCTTAAGTCATTATTGTCTTATATTTCAAAGGATGTCTCTACATTCGGGGTAACATCTGAGGAAGAAGACATTTTCAAAGCCCAACAATTGGACCTCATATATGCTCAATCTAGGATGCTTTATGAAATTCTTCCCAACACACCGCGGTCAAACTACGATCCTAGACAAAAGCTCGGGCCTCATGCCGATGGCATCATAGGATCTGCAAATGCCAAGTCTACAGACTTGATGATGAACCAGTTGAAATATTTGTTTCTAAGCCAACCTGTAGCAGGACAAGCTTTGGCTTCATCCTCCACCCCCACCTAGTCGGAGGATTTCATTTTGTATAGTCGTTGTCTAATCCAAACGGTAACCAACAACCAGGAGGGACTAAAAGGAAAGGACGAGGTAATAATCGTAAGGGTGGGAAAAATAATAATAAAGCTAAGGATGACACTAACAATGATAGATCGAATAATAATGCTGGCGAGGGAAATAAATAAAAATGGAAGGTGAAGTTTCCTTGTAAACTTTGTAAATATGATCACCTTACCCACCTATGCCCCAAAATCGAGGAAGCCTCGAGGCTCTTATCACAACCGCCCATTGTGCTGACAAATCCATTTCCACATAATCAACACACGGCCTCTGGGACCTCCAACACCGGAAATGCATCGAGCCAGAATCAAAACCCCTCGACACATGAAGGTGGCCATCTATGCATCAATATGGTCCAGTATCAGATTGATGTAGCCACTCGATCTTGTGATTACAGTTCTTCATAGACTGTTATAGGTCCAGAGTCTCCCCCTCCCCCGGAAACACCCTTTCATATCTAAAAGTCGGAACCTCCACCTCGTATTCCGAAAGGAGTACTAAAGTTCTCTACCCACAATCCTAATGCTAGAGCCACCCAAAACTATTCGATTGTTGAAGATCTGGGCTAAACCCCTTGTGCGATGTCGGCTTTGGAGGTGCTTCAGACGTGTCCTTCACAGAGGAATGCCTTGTTATATGCGTTAGGATCTCTAGACCTGTGTGGCTCGAAGGTTATCAAGTTTGACATCATGGATGTTAAGCCTCGCTTCCCTTACCAGGTGGCCTTTCAAATCCATGTGGAGTACATCAAAATTACCATCAAAAGCACTGTAATTTATAAAGGTGTTGTGACATGCATGATGTCCCTAACCTGTTGGAAAGCCATTGGTTCTCCGACCTTGTCTCAATCTATGACTATGTTGACCTCATTTGATGGGCGTTCGTTTCGACCCCACGCAATCCTCCCCGTTTTTTCGGTCCAGTTAGGTGGGAAGACTGTGGAGGTTGATGTCGAGGTGGTTGATGCACCTCTCGACTACAATTTACTACTAGGGCGTAATTGAAATTATGCCATGACAAACGTCGTGTCGTTCATTTTTTCGTACTTTATGTTTTCCTCACGAAGGGAAGATAGTGACAATTGATCAGTTGTCCTTTGTGCACGCTAGTCCTAGTGCATCGGTTGGACCTTCGGTCCCCGTGATTGATAATTCTCAGCAGGAAATTGAGGATGTTGGTGTTAGAATGTATTCCTCTTTGATAGGTAGCTTTGATTTCATGGCACCAATTCACCATATTCATTCCATTTCTAGTGAGTCTTCATTGTCAATGAGGTCCATTCCTTTTTGTACTTCATATTTCAACGACCCTTGGACCCTACCTTCCCCGACTATGTCGTATGAAGGTCAGTCACACATTGGGATGGTAGTGCCACTGTCAACAACAGAGGTTGTGTATCAGACTATTCTTGACCCTACTGTTGATCCAGATCCTTTCTCCTTGCGGACGGACGAGGTGGATCCTGTTTTAGAGCTCGTATGGGCCGCTCAATCATCTTTTTCACTTGATTTCCTCAGTGGTAGTTTACCTTCGGGTGAATCCATATTAGAGGCCATGTCTGGTCCTGATAGGCCTTGGGATGACATGCATCATCGATCCTATTTTCTCCCAAAGCTTGTTAAGATCGAACAAGATGACTTTAGATCTACCTTGAGTGAGATGGTCGATCACGCCGTGGCTCCATTAGATACACATGGTATTTATGCCGAAGGGAACATGGTGAATATTTCTCCTACAGTCACGATCGACATATCTCGTATCCCTGGTAAAATTGAGAACGTATATATCGGTGCAGATTGTTCCCCTGAAGAAATTCAGATCTACACCGATATCTTCAAAGAATTTCATGATGTTTTTTCTTGGTCATATGAAGAGATGCCAAGGATCGACCCCATCATTGTCGAACATGAGATAAATCCTATTCAGATGCTAAACTTGTTCGGCAACGTCTTAGAGCTATTAATCCTAGGAAGGCCCCTGCGATTAAGGAATAGGTAGAGAAGCTAGTTAATGTTGGTTTCATCTACCCAGTTCCTTTGACTGAATGGGTGTCCAATCCCATTCCTGTAAATAAAAAGCAAGGAACCATCTGCATGTGTATGGATTTTAGAGACCTGAACAAGGCTTGTCCTAAAGATAAATTCCCTACTCCTTTCATTGACCAGATTCTTGACGAGTGTGCGTGAAGCAAAGTTTTTTCTTTTATGGATGGATTTTCAGGGTATAATCAAACCTGAGGATCAACATAGATGACGTTTATTTGTCCTTGGGGTATTTTTTCATACCGAAAAATGCCTTCCGATCTTAAAAACGTCGGAGAAACCTTCCAACATGCCATGACCTTTTCATTTCCCGATCTTAAGCATATTGTCGAAGCTTACTTAGATGATCTCGTTGCTCACTCTCGCAAGAGAGTAGATCACTCCACTCACCTTTGATTAGTATTTGAGAGATGTCGTTATTATCACATTTGGTTGAACCCTCACAAGTGCATCTTCTGCGTTAGGTCTGGTCATCTTTTAAGATTCTTAGTATCTGAGCATGAGATCATGGTGGATCCTATGAAGGTTAAGGCAATACTTCGATTGCCTCCCCCGCGCAACATTAGACAACTTCAAGGTTTACAGGGGAAGGCTAACTTCTTGCGTTGGTTCATAGTGAACTATGCCAATTTAACTAAAGGTTTCATGTGTCTTTTGAAGAAGGACACTCTGTTTATATGGGATGAGCGAGCCCAGGAATCCTTCGATGCTATTAAGAAAGCTTTGATATCGATGCCTTTGTTGAAGCCTCCAGACTATAGTAAAGACTATTTGCTTTATATCGCCGCGTCCGAGGGGAGAGCTGGTATGGTTCTAGTTCAGGAGGACGATGAGCTCCATGAGCACATTGTCTACTATCTCAGTCGAAACCTAGTTGGTCCCGAACTTAAATACTCTCACGTAGAGAAGCTGGCCTTGGCCTCCGTACATGCAGTTCAAATATTACGACATTATATCTTACTTTGAAAAACTACCGTGGTTGCGGATATCAATCCATTTCAATATGTTCTCACCCGGCGTATCATAGGAGGTAAATACAATAAGTGGGTTGTTATTTTGCAAGAATTTGATCTCGATTTTGCTTCTGTGAAATCTAAGAAATTGCCAGTTTTGTCGAGTTGATATCGAACATCCCTCGACTAGATGAGGACATTTTTCATGACATTTCATTCATAGATGAACACATTTTCCTTATCTCGTCTTTAGACCCATGGTATGGAGAAATTTTAAACTATCTTCAAACCTTGAAGGTACCCCAACATCTGTCGAAAAACAATCGACAATGTATTCGTCATCAGGCTAAAAACTACCTTATTATCAGCGACACTTTGTATCATCAAGGGGTAGATAATATTTTACGTCGTTACTTGAATCACGAAGAGGTTGAGGTTGTTATCAACGATTGTCACAGTGGGGCATGTGGTGGTCATTTATCCAGGCTTGCGACAACCCAAAAGATATTGCGAGTCGATTATTTTTTGCCAACAACTTTTAAATGTTGCGTTGAAGTGGTCAAGAAGTATCACCCTTTCCAAGTTTTTTCTCGGAAAATGCACTCACACCCAACCCCTCTTCACCCAGTCGTCACTATCAGTCCCTTCACCAAGTGGGGGGTAGATTTTATGGACTGTAATATTGCTTCGGCTAGGGGGCACCAACATATTATCGTGGTCGTGGATTATTTTACTAAATGGGTAGAGGCCATGCCTACCGTTAAATCCGATGGTAATACTGCCACATTCTTCGTATTCAACCAGATTATAGCTTGGTTTGGAATCCAAAGAGAGATTGTCACTGATCATGGCAGTCACTTTCAGAATGAAATGATGAAAGAGTTAGCATCGAAACATGGGTTTAAGCACGATCATTCTTCCCCCTACTATCCCCGGGAAAATGGACAAGTAGAGGCGATGAATAGATCTCTCAAGACCATTTTGCAAAAAACTGTTAGCAAGAGTAAATCTGACTGGCATCTGATGCTTTACCCTGCACTTTGGGCATACAGAACCACAGTAAATACTTCCACTGGTTTCTCTCCTTTTTAGTTAGTACATGGCGTGGAGTCAATTCTTCTGATTGAATGTGAAATCCCTTCCCTTAAGTTGGAAATTGAGCTCCTACCTGACACATCTAATCTTGAAGAGCGCCTCGTACACTTGGAGCTCCTTGATGAGAAGTGTTGAGATGCCTCTACGGCTATCGAGGCAAATAAACGGCATGTTAAGGTTCAGTACGATAAGTCTGTCTGTCCCCGACAGTACGCTGAGGGTGACTTGGTTCTCCTTTATGACCAAGCCAAAGAACCGCTAGGGGCAGGAAAGATCAACCCTATGTGGCACGGTCCTTATATTGTGCGACGTGTCTTAGAGAAAGGGGCCTATGAATTAGAGGATTATGAAGGGAATATGTTGGATGAGCCTAGAAATGGGCTCTACCTTAAAAGGTATTGCGCTTTAGCCCTCAAACTTGGGTGTGACCTTTGTATACTAGTGTATCTTAATGTATATACTTCTTTATATTTTCCTTTGTGTCATCGGCTTGCTTATCGAATTTTCCCTTGGTTGGTAGATGTCAACGAAGTCTTTGATTTACTTAGGATTCGAGGATGGTGCTAGTCATCATATGCAGAACATGGCTTCTGCTGCTTGGGTCATTTACTCACCCGAGGGCCAACTGGTGTCTTCAGGTGGCATTCGTCTAGAGCCATCAACGAATAATGTGGCCGAGTATAGCACCGTTATAGAGTTATTACACGACACCATTTCACATGGTGTTCGATATTTAGAAGTTCGCCTGGATTCCCAGTTAGTCATATGTCAGTTTAACGACAGTACCATGTGAGAGATCCTACTTTACTCCGACGATTCCTACAGGTACAAATTTTGGAATGATACTTTGGTTTTCTCACTTATAATCACATCCCTAGAAGTTCTAGTGATGTATCCAATGCATATGCTAATTATATTTTAGATTGGAATTTGTCACATAACTAAGCAAATAAAACACATTCACACATTTACACATTTTAATATATATAAGTAAATCTAAAGACCAATTTTTTTATATTTCATCCTTTCGAGTTCAAAAATATGGTTTCATAGTACAAAATGGAGCTCACGCCCTTAAAATACATATATGGTTGGTATATAACATGACCATGGCATCTAATCCTATGGCGTCATATGCATATCATGATAGCACATTACGACGTTTACAAGACGTCGGAAGAGTCGCACCCATGCACAAGGTACACCCACCACCTGTTGTTGCATCACCTATGGCAGATCCTCCACTTGAATAATAGGAATAATGTGTGTCAATCGAGACAGGTTCCCCTGCACATTCTATAGCACTCTCTCCGCGTCCCCAACCACTATCTCATCTCCTCGGCCCCTCCGCCAATGTCATGGGAATCCCTCTGGTCATCGTGGACCTACATCTGCGTAACAAAGCAATTGTTAATACTTGATACCATACACAAATATTTGTGTTTTTTATTTTTATTGAAAAACACAAAAAATGAAATATATAAAAACATTTCTTACCAATATCACCGTAGGCAGAACCTGGTGCAAAAGGCATGTCAGGATCACCTCTGTAGTCGATCCCTTTGTAAGGATAGTTGTCAATGGCTATGCCCTGTCGGCGCCACCAAAAAAAGAACTCATCCTTGTAGGGGGTTGGCACCCTACCACCTCCTAGTCACCTCATCACGTCGATCCACCGTGACATGGTTGGATCACGCAGTTCGCGTGGAGTAATCTCTATTCTAGGGCTCAAACCTGGAACCCTCTCAAAGAAAAAACTACAAAGTATGGATGCAAATATGAAATTTCTCATTCTCCCTTGTTTGCAATCCGTCAACTGGATCTTCATGTTAGCCAACAGTGAGGTACACTAGTCATAAATAGTGGGTCTGAAACACTCCACCAGGTAGAACACGAGTGGCCTTGATTCCTAGTGTAACGAGGCCAACCCCGAAATCCATGTGACTACAAGCACGATGATCTTTAAACTTGGGTTTTCGATCGCCCTGATAGGGAGTTGGATCCCTACTTTATCTGTGACTGCAACACAGTTGGTGGCAATGTAATCCTCCATAGTCATACTACCCCCATCCCCTCAGGCCTTGAGATTCACTACCTTGCCTCGACGAGACAATCCTGTGATAAAATATATATCATCCACTTCAATCCTCAATGGTTTCCCATCGAGATTGAAGGATTATGTCTCCAGATCCCAGTAGTTTACTAGTAACTAGAGTAATCTCACCTGATCCCTCATTCCCTTGAGAGCCAAAAATTTATAAAGGCCACATTGTTTTAAAGATTGTTGGGCCCTTGCGTCTCTTCCCACTGCAGCATCTATCTCCTCATGCTCCCTTTCCCTCCATTCAATAACCATCTTAAAAAGGAGACGTCATTTTTTGAGTTAAAACCCTTTCAAAATCTTGTTCACGAACTTGTACGTGGTCAAACTTGATAGAAATCACGTATAGGGTTGTATATACGCGAGCAGGGTTCGTTTTTCCCGCATATATGGGATTCTATAAGCGACTCGATGATCTGTCACCCACATATTGATGAAATATTGTAACTTTGAAGAATATTCTAATTATATTTGAGTTATTATTTAATAGATCAAATCCCCTTTTGTGGATTGATCATGTCAGGTCTTGTATAAGACCAAATCCCCTTGTGTGGATTGTTCAAACCATATTTATATGGTGGTATTCGTAAATTCGTCCCCTAGTGTTTATAAAGTGGTTTTAACCACTCCTAAAAGAAGTCAACCCTACTAAGTGAAAAGACATAACCCTAGCGCCTCTTCAAATAGTATTTATATGTGAGGATGGTGCCTCACTTATACACTCTCACACTCACTCATATAGTGTGCATATCTTGAAGGCAGTTGCAGTTGTAGGAGGAAGGAGAAGAGAGGCGCATGCTCAGTCTTGGTTTATTCTTGGTGTTTTTGTCTTAGTCTTGGCATTGTATTGGCAATCTATTATTGAGGAAGTTTTTGCATGGTTTTCTCCCCCATGAGGGTTTCCCGAGATAAAATGTTGTGTACCTTGTGATTGTGTTTCATTCAGTGATCCTATTTATATTGTTTTTTTGTAAATGCATTGAATGCTCATGCAATTTGGAAATAACCTATAACAACAGTAAAAACTTAACACATATACCCTAGTTTCCATGTTACACACTCTAATACTCACAAACTGGGACCTAAAACTAGAATTTAAACCATTGAAATTGAAGGAGAGGGGATGTACACTTAATTGGTCCAGACGGTTGTTGATTCCATTGATCGTAGCTCTTGCAATCGATGCTTGAAGATCGTGGGGAAAATGGCCTAAAATGTACTATGTGGGTGAAAAAACTCAAATGGTATGGTAAAATGTTCTATTTTTACTATTAGTAGAATTTGTTTATCCACTTTCTATAGTTCTTTGCTATTTTTGACCTTATGTACTAATAGCACAGTGGAAAGACTTGGTTTTTAGTGAATTTTTTCCAGGAATTTTTACGACTTCCAGTGTCCTACCGTCCGTTCATGCTTTCGACAGGTATTTTATTTCATCGACATATAGGATAGGTTTTCATTCCATTTTGCATTCTTGTATTATCCTATGATCATGATCCATACACCCTAGGTACGAACACATTTATTAGCGACACATAACCTTCTCATTGCTACTAGAAGTGTTGTTATTAAGTGATAGAGGCTTACCAAACATGGGTGCCCTAGTTATAACCTTGGTGTCATTTGGTGCCCATGCAGAAGTCATTCCATAGGACACAGAGTTCCTTATAGTCCCAATATGACATTGCATTCGAACCCCATTTTCTTACTCACAAACATTCTGAACATTACCTATGGGACTCCTCCCCGAGTCTTTGTTAAGCTCTTTTCCGACTCCCAAAAAAACGAAAAGATTGTCGAGTGAACTTGTCTCTTTCACACTCGTTAAATGGATTTGAAAGGATGACTATTTGGTATAAGTTTAACCCTTTTTCGGACCAAGTAGACTACTTATGAAAAATGAATACTCTAGTCGCCATTGTCTAGAAGAGTTCTCCTGGGTATTATTTTACACTTTTTAGAGTCTTGGAGACTAAATCTACGAAAAATGACATTTTTTTGGAGTTCAGTTGTAATTGCATTCCATCATCCTTCTTGCATTATTGAGCCTATTGTCGGTTCTCGCTTTCTCGTTATAAGCCTCTTACCTCAACAATTTGCATCTCTATCCAAGCAGTGCCTTCCATATATCCTTTGTAGCTTGACACCTTGTACCCTTAGAGGAAGCATCCCCTTGAGTGTCCATGCCCCACATGCACTTCCTTGCCTTGAGCATAGGTATGTTCCATTGTTTGGAACTAGATGCTTACTCGCGACACTCGTTTCCTCTCCTATATCATAGCATTTCTTTGCCTATGAAAAAACAAAAAAAAAACGGGCAGGAAAATAATATTATCTCATATCGATAGCAAGCCTTTGAACATAGAAGAAAATTTTGAGTCCATTTTCATCCAAAGTTTGGGTTTAGCATGACCTTAGGAAGCTGAGCTCGTTACTTAGAGTTTACTCCTTCGACTGGTTATTCTTCCAGTCCCTATGGAGAGTTTGTTGATGCCTCCTACATCACAATTTTTTTATCATCAAGTCTATGTTGCCTGAGTTATATGTATGTCTCATGCTCTTGTTCAAAGGAATTATATAAGCCTATGTCGGCCATTTCTCAGAATTCTTGACTTTGCATGTCGGCTATACCCTCAGTGTATCTCAGAGTCACATGAAGTTGTTTTCCTACCATGCACCCTGGTCTTACTTTCATTATGGGTAGGCAACCTTGAACCCAACAAATGACATTTCCTCATTGGTCATTGACTGGGGGGTTTCTCTTGTGTTCGACGACAAAATATCTATTCACACATTGGGATTCATGCAATGTCTTAGATTCCATTAGCCTTATTGGTGGTTTCCTCTTCTTTTTCAGCAATTTCACTTATTGGTGGTTTCCTCTTCTTTTTCAGCAATTTCCCTTATTGGTTGTGATTCAAAGGGTCTCTTTTGTGCACTACTTGCATCTGGTGCATGCGAGGGATGCACATGGTCATTGGTTCGTGAACATTCTATTCGTTCGAGCTCCTCATAATCATCAAGCTATTGCTTTGTACCTCGTGTTGAATGATGAGAGATGCTCCAATGCTCTCCTTTCACTTCCATCGACTTCAACTCATCTATTCTAGAAATGAGACCTAAAGTCCTATGAGTTCCTAGAGGCTTGCAGTCATCAATGGCAGGTTCTCCCGCCATCGACAGTTGGGAATATATCAATGTCTCTTGATCAATGGATTCTTCAAGTGTTCGACCTCAACACCCTTATTCAAACTTGTAGAATGTACTCGGTGCCTTGATACCTACTTTCATTATCGGTGGGTTGTCTCACATTTGTTAACGGTATACCTTAATGACCGATAATCAAACGAAGTCTCATTGTGTTCGACCTCAACTCCTATATTCACATGATGTATAATTTCACCTTCGACGGATAGTGTAGAAGACCTCCAGCTTACAGTAGCAACATTCCTCATCTGTTGTTGTATTTCATTGGACCAATACCTATATGACTTCGGTGATCACAGGAGATCGGATTGTACTTCATTGTATACAGATATCTTCAGTTGATTTTGAGACTAGATTCCACTGTTCCCTGTTCATGACTATGATAGCCTATGGCATATGCCTACTTTGTATTGCCTATTAATGGCCATGAACAACTATTTGATATATTTCCACATGGATCTGCAGTGTAATTCAGATTGGAAACCATGTGTACAAAGTCATTATGGATTGTAATATTCTTATGACCAACTAGTACTTCTAGTTGAGTCTTCATTACTCCACTTCTGGGAATTATAATGTATTTTAGACATAGCATATAGTCCTCTGACCTCACACAATAGGGGGCATCTGTTACAACAAATTTTTCCTCACTCCATGCAATTGGATTAGATGGCCTTCGATTTTCCCTCTGTAGACTTGAGGTCCCCTTTTTTTCATTCCAGAGCCAAAAATGCATATTTTTCCACATATACGCTCCCTATCAGTTATTCAACAAACGTATACACAGGTTGCCCAACTACAGCTCGCGTACATCGGGTTTGGTGCTCAAAATTAAAAATTATGTCGCGTTTCCATGCCATGTCATGAGATCCATGATCCTTGACCTTCCACATACTAAAAACACTCTAACTCGACTCTTCAGTTCCATTTGAAGGCTATAAATTGAACCTTATCCAAGCCTTGAGGGATTCAACAATTCAACTTTTAGAGAAAAGACACTTTGGAGAAATTTCGTTTTATATTGAGGCTGCATCCCTTTGTCCTTGAAAGTCCGAATTCCTTGTTCAACCCCCAAGATCTTCCTTCTTTGTGATGGAGAAACTCATTGACTCCTATATATGAGCTTGCCTTTGGTGGAGGATTGAAGTGGTGGAGGCCCAGCTGGAGGGACTTAGTTTCTCAGTTATGATACCTGTCATTAAAAAAGTTTGTCACTTATGTACTTCTGCTAATTATTTTAATAGAAATACTCTTTTCCCGTCCAATTGATATCTTGCAAATATTTGAACTATTATTCCATGGGCGTATTTGGCATGTATGTTAATGGATTATGCTAATCTATATGCTAACATTATATATTATCACCATATGCTTTTGTATCTTGGTTGTTGAGGAAAAGTTGCAGGTATAAAACTTTGGGTCACGTGCTCAACGATGGTCTTCTTCAAACGTCTGGACGAGGTAGGCTCTTAGCCTTGTCTTGTTAGCATTTCTTTTATATAGCATACTTGGGATTAAAGTTTATTTTTGTGTGTCATTATGTCTGTTGTGGTTTACCCCTTGCCATAGAGAGATCTTCCTCGTAAAACCCCCGTCAAAGTTGAGTTTGAAGAAACCAAGAGGCAATTGACTCCATTTGTTCACGCTTGAGGGGGAACGAGGCCTTGAAGAGAAATTTGTTTTTTGAAAGGGAAGCACTATGTTCCAGTTATGCAAGATGATGGACTCTGATGGATTGGTTTTGAAGTCTGACTTCTCCCATGAGTGAAGTGAAAGCATTTCGAGGATGTGATTTTTACAAGTGGCCCAAATGAGATCCTCGAAGTTGTTGCAGTTCTCAAAAATCCTCTGATTGCGCTCTTTCCAGATTTCCAAGACTACGAATCCCAAAATCAATTGTCACAAGCGTTTGAGGATGGGATTTTGAAAAGGTATGTCGGTCCAATTTTTTAGAGTTTGGACAACGTATCCATGAATTCTATTTGTTTTCCTACATAGGAGAGTTATTCTATCCCACAGAGTGTTGGAAAAGGGGTTGTTGTCCAGAAGATGGTCGATGGTTTCCTCCTGGTTGTGGCACATGACACATCGTGATGGGCCCCAATATCCTCGTTGAATGATGTTATCTCATGTGAGGATGCGTCGGTGAATGATGAGCCATAAGAAGGTGGTCACTTTTGGCCATGATTTTGTGTCCCAGATTTTGGACCAGATGGGATCATGTTGCTCGGCGGGGATCTGTGAGGATAAGTTATAGGATTCTTTGACTGTGAAGGAGCCTCTGGGCTTGTATCCCCATCGTAGGATATATAGGCTTTGATGACATCGGATCTGAAACTTTTGCATCTCCTCCCATACTCTATCCATGGACTCCCCCTGCAAATCAATTTTCCAGTCTCTGGGATGTTTCCATTCTCGAATGTCATTCTCACTATTCTCTGCCCAGTAATCATTAACTAATAAGCGCTCGGATTGCTTTATGGAGGCCTAGAGAAGTGGGAGGTTATGGAGACGAGCCAGGCATGGCAGTTTCTACCAAGAGTCTGCCCAGAAGTGTGCAGTAGCACCATTGTGTACCTCCCAAAAACTGTGTTTTTGGATTAAATCTTGTCGAAGATTCGCTGCTTTCCAAATGAGGGAGCTAGGGGGGACCAAGCTATAGCGAATAAGTTGTTGTGGGTCCCAGTTCGGGGCATATTTTTTATTCTAGAGTTGAGCCCATGGGGTCGAGTTGTTAGAGACCCATTTCCACCATGTTTTAACACTGAGAGTTTCAGGATACCAGAGCCCCAAGCCGTCTACGGATTTGGGTGAGAAAATTGTATCCCATTTGACAAGAGGCCATTTGAAGCGGTTCTTGTCTCCTCCCCAGAGGAAGGTGCATTGAATGGATCTGATGGATTTTAAGACCCATTTGGGAGTTGCAAGGATGGAAAAGAGATAAAGGGGCATAGATTGAAGGACCTCTTTAATGAGGATGAGGCGCCTTGGAAGGTTGAGAGAACATAAAGTCCAAGAAGCGAGCTTATGTTCCATCTTGTCAAGGAGGTCCCTCCAGGTGGAGTGCTTGATGGTATAGTAAATTAGGGGTGCACCAAGATATTTGGTGGGAAGAGAAGCAATGGAGAAGCCAAGAATTCTGGCGATGTTTCTTTGAGTGACTGAGGGATTATTGAAGAAGTAGATCTGGGATTTATCAATTTTAATGGTGGTACTCGAGGCCTCAGAGAAAGTGTGAAGGATGTGACGGAAGGCACGTGCTTCTTGCACCGAAGGGTGGCCCATAAAAATATTATCATCCACGAACTATTGATGGGATAGGGGGGCATTCCCATGAAGAGCCAGAGCTTTAATAACATCGGTAGAGCAGGTAGATTTAAGCATTCGTCTGAGGCCTTCTGCCATAAGTACAAACAGAAAAGGGAAAAGAGGGTCACCTTGTCGGATGCCTTGAGAGGGGGAAAAAGTGGTCGAACGGGAGTCGTTGACCAGGATGGAGAAGAAAGCAGAGAATAGAAGGGACAAAATCCATTTGGTCCAAGAGGGGTTGAAACAAAAGGCAAGAAGGACTTTTTCGATATAGCCCCAACTTAGTTTGTCAAATGCTTTTGAGAGATCCAACTTAAGAAGCATACATGGGTTCTGGGTGGTTTTTAAGGAGTGGATGACCTCATGAGCTAAGATGATTCCGTCCAAGATTTTTCTGCCTTCCACATGTTAAAATTTATCTTGAGAAATTAAGTGTATTCATTATTCTTTAACTTTAGACTATTAAAACAATAATTGCATGCATACGGATCACTGAAAGAAAGACACCAACAATATACACAAGATTTATCCTGGGAAACCCTCATGGGGGAGAAAACCCAACAAAAATTCTTCAATATATATTCTTCAACAAGTACAATGTCTCTCTCGAGAGAGATCTCACCAAACAAAATATAATCAGAAGATAGACCAGAAACCCTAACTAGAATAGGGTAGCGCACCACTAGACCAAGATAGTCCTCCATGAGATAACTGAAACCTTTACCAGAACACCCTTCCTTTGTAGTTGTGTCTCCTCCTTAGACTTGCACACCTTTTCTTGTGTGAGAGAGCTTGTTGTGTGTGTTCTCCAAATGAGGCGCCTAGCCTCTTATAAATACAAGTTGAGTCACCCTTTAATTAGGTCAGGGTTGACTTGTACACTTTACCCTTTCTAATTTACAATTGACTTTTGTCAAGGCACAATAGGGTCAACTTTTACAAAGGCACAATAGGGATGACTTTACAAATATAACATAATATTATTATTTAGGATTTTTTTCTTGGTCTAACACAATATTGATATAATAAAATATCTTCCGAAGCTACTCAAACTTCAACACTCCCTCTTAGCAAGGGAGGTATTCTTCTGGCATTATCATCACAACTTCTTCTGCACTTTTGTACACTTGACCATTGACTTGTTGACTTTCCACGAATCTATATTGAAGAAGTTTTGTAACCACATCACGCATCCAAGGTTTCATCGGTTTTCCGGGCTTTATGTCATCACGGGGCTTTAACTCGCCAGCTCACACAAAATCTGGCATCTAGTTCATATAGAACTAGTAAGTCGCCAATTCACACGGAATCTGACATCTAGTTCATAAAGAACGAGTAACTCGCCAACTCACACATAATCTGGCATTTAGTTCATAAAGAACTAGTAACTTGCCAACTCACACAGAATCTGACATCTAGTTCATAAAGAACTAGTAACTCGTTAGCTCACACAAAATCTGACATCTAGTTCATAAAGAACTAGTAACCTTTGGTTGACACACTAGGCAACTAGTCCACAATGACTAGACATTTAATCACAAGGATTAGACGATGTAGTGCACACACACTACCCATCTAGCCCAAGGCTAGTAGACACCTCCAACCACACAGGTTGGCCCACCATCTTGAAGAGCTAGGTAACTAGTCAGCCTCGAAGGCTTGACATCTGTTGACCTTGTGCGAGCTCATGCTCACTAGTGCCACAATCAGTAACGTGCATGTGAATGACTACCCGTTGCCATTGTCACACGTTGATGCTGCTACCCTGGAATCACATATGTAACTCATCACTCCCTCTTACTAGGGAAGTCCTTCTAGACCACACCAAGTTTGTCTTTGAAGTACACAAACTTCACTCTCGACAGAGGATTGGTCAACACATATGCTATATGCTCATCTATAGCGACATACTGGAGCTTCACTGCTCCCCTCTGTACCATATCTCTGATATAATGGTACCTGATCTCGATATGCTTGGACTTGTCATGGAACACTAGGTTCTCTGTCAACTTCACACAACTTTGGTTGTCACACCAGATACGAGTCACCTCTAACTCGAGATCAAACAATCCTACAAGCAGCTTCCGAAGCCACACTCCTTCGCTGCTAGCTGAATAAGTTGTTATATACTCTGCTTCAGTCGTACTGAGCGCCACACTAGTCTGCTTCTTGTTGAACCATGAGATCATAGATGATCCCATATTGAAGCAACATCCAGAGGTACTCTTCCGGTCTAAAACACTATCGGCCCAATCTAGATCAGTAAATCCTCGCAGGCTTATCTCATGATCTAAAGCATATCTGAGTCCATAATCAATTGTACCCTTCACGTACCTCATCACATGTTTTGTTGCAATCAAGCGAACACTTCTTGGCTCCACCATGTACTGACTTAATGTGTTCACCACAAAACATATATTTGGCCTTGTGTTCGTTAAGTACATCAATGAACCAATCATTTGTCTATACATGGTGGCATCCACTATCTCTGAATATGTATCACTCAATAACTTCAGATTTGTCACCATGGGTGTAGGCATGGCCTTACAATCCATCATTCTGAATCTCTTCAGAATCTCTATAGTATATTTTCCTTGGTTAAGGAAAATCTCACTCGATCTTTGCCATACCTCTAGACCTAAGAAATAATGCATCATACCCAGGTCTTTCATCTCGAACTCTGTAGCAAGCTTCCTCTTACTATCAGTGATGAGCTTCTCATCTCCTATTAGAAACAGGTCATCCACATATAATAGTAGGATCATTGGTCCACCATCCACAACCTTGAAGTACAGGTTGGAATCTGCTTTACTCTTGGTAAAACCCAAGCTCATCTGGAAAATGTCAATTCTATCATACCATGCTCTGGGTGCTTGCTTTAATCCATACAAGGCTTTCTTCAATCTGCGCACATGACTATCATGTGTCTTAAAAACTCGTGGTTTCTCCACACACACTTCCTCTTCTATTACACAGTTTAGAAAAATTGTCTTCACATCCATCTGGTGTACCTTCCACTTCTTTACTGCAGCTATCACAAGTATAGCTATAATTGAAGTGTATCTTGCCACAAGAGCAAATGTCTCCTCATAATCTATTCCTTCTTTCTAGGAGAAACCATGTGCCACGAACCTTGCTTTGTACTTCTCGATACTTCCATCTGTTGAATGTTGTGTCTTGTAAATCCACTTGGAACTTACCATTGTCTTCTCTTTCGATCTAAGAACCACATCCCAAACATCATTCTTTGTAATGGACTGGTACTCTTCAACCATGACATCCTTCCATTCTTTCTTCTCTGCAACCTCTTCATAACTGGTAATCTCAACATCAATAATGTCACTTAACAATGCCACATAACTAAAGTATGGTCGTGGTCTCTTGCTTCCTCTGAAGGATCCATCTGGAGCACCATACTTCTCTGCATCCTGAATAATCTCTCGAGCCCAAGCTACTCTTCTCTTCTCAGTATTCATCTCTCAAGATGAATCTACAGGTCTTTGTAGTTCTTCCATGTCATGATCTTCTAGTACAACATCATCACTTGCATCTATATATGAAACTCTAGGAGCTTCAGGTTCCTCATCATGGACCTCAACTGAATGATTTTGTCTCGATCTACTAAAAGTTGCATCCTCATCGAAGGTAACATCTCTGCTAGTTTCAATTTGTCGGTGACCAGAGATGTAAACTCTGTATGTCTTCGATGTCTCACTGTATCCAACAAATGTACCTTTCTTGCCTGAAGGGTCCAACTTCAATCTCTTGTCCTTTGGGACATGCACACATACTGGACAACCAAATATCCTTAGGTCGTTAACCTCTGGCTTTTCACCTGTAAACATTTCTTCTGGTGTCTTGATCCCAAGTACATGGTGGGGACTTCTGTTCTACACATATACTGCAGTCTTGGCTACTTCTGGCCATAAGTGCATCGATAAGTCTTGATCATGAATCATGGCCTTCATTGCTTCCATGATTGTACGGTTCTTTCTTTCCGCCACACCATTCTGCTAAGGATTATAGGGAGTAGAGAGCTCCCTCTTAATCCCAACTTCTTTGCAGAATGCCTTGAATTCATCTAATGTGAATTCTTCTCCATTATATGATCTTAATATCTTTATCTTCTTTTCAGACAGGGTTTCAACAAGTGCCTTGAATTCTTTGAACTTGTTGAATACTTCACTTTTAATTTTCAAAAATTAAATCCAAGTTTTACGTGAGAAATCATCAATAAATGAAACATAGTATACATACTTTCTAAGTGAAGTGGTTGACATTGGTCCACACACATATGAATGTATAATGTCCAAGGCTCCTTTGGATTTGCTATCACTGCTTGGAAATGGTTTCTTCACATGCTTGCCTTGTGTGCATCCCTTGCATATGCCTTCATGTTTCACTTGGATTTCTGACAAACCTATCAACATCTTGCTACAATCAGTAGTGCTTTGTAATGTATGTGAGCACATCTTCTATGCCAAAGCTCACTTGGGGTAACTGTACTGTACTAATGTTGAAACTAAATGTCCCTTTAACTTGTATAGGCCCCCTTCTTGAACACCAATTATTGCAACATCATCAATAGACTTTCCTTTTGGCCACATGAGAACTTCACCATCGATAAAAGCAACTCTGAATCCTTTCTCATCCAAAGTTGAGATAAAAAGGCGATTCTTCGTCAAACTAGGTACATACAAAACATCATTCATCTTCATTGGTTTTCCGAACTCTAATTTGTAGGATACTTCTCCTACTCCTTTAATGGGATACTGATAGTCATCACCGAGCTTCACCTTGTGAGGTGAATCCTTCTGAACTAATTTTGAGAAGGAATCATTGTAGCCTATCATATGCTTAGAAGCACCACTATCAATAAGGCAAATGTCACTTCCATGAGTAACTGTACCTATTAGAGTTGATACCAAAACATATTCTTCGCTTGAGTCATCTTCTTTGGATCTTTCTTGATCATGTTCAACATCTTTTGTGGCATGAGCATGATGTCTTTTATACTTTCCTTTTGTAACATGACCTTTAGAGTTGGGACAATTTATTGCAATGTGTCCCATCTTATGACAGAGGTAACATCTGTAATTTGAGAAATCCTTCTTAAACTTGTGTGTCTTTTGTAATCCATGACGCTTCTTGTGTGAGTGAACTTCCTTCTTGCTCTTTTCTTTTCTTGTATGAGCTGCTACAGCTTGATTTTCTTCATCACCTAGTTTCTCTTCTCTTGCTGCCAATCTAGCTTCTTCCTAAGTGCAATCCTCCCATAGTCTGCTAAACCTTGTTAACCTTCTTCTAGAACATATTCCCCGAATGAATGATTCTCAAGATGTGGGGAGACCATTCAAGGTAGTCATTACTAATTCAACTTCTTTGATTGTGTCTCCAATGACTTCAAGTTGTTCTTTGATTTGAGACACCCTTGTGAAGTAGGATTGGATAGTTTATGAACTCTGCATCTTCACATTCTTGAGTTGTGTTCTAAAGGTCATCTTCCAGTTGATATTCTTGCCTTCATACAATCAGGATAAGGCATCAAACATTTGCTTGGGAGTTGTCAATGATGAGACATGAGGGATCAAATGATCCTTGATAGAATCAACAATGATTCTCTTTGCCTTAACCATGTTCTTTTTGTGTTTTTCTTTTGCCTCATCTCCGTCTGGTTCTAGAACTTCTTCTTTGAAGAAATCTTCTAGATCATTCTCTTCTGGAATGAGCATCACTCTATACTTCCATGCTCATAAGTTATCGACCCCCTCAAGCTTCTCATCAAGCTTGGTACTGGGAGCCATCTTGTCCTTGAACGATAATACAATAAGAAAAACAAAAAAATTTCAAGGAAAGGTTTTGAACTTACCAGAGAGTGTGTTATGCCAAGGGGAACAACTCCAACTTCAATTTGCAGCTACCAAGACATCTTGAGCTAGGGTTTATGAGGAAACCCTAAATTTTCAAAATGTGAATTTTGGAATTCTACGCCGAGGGAAAGGTGTGCCCTCCTTAGGCGAGCTCCTTGGTAGCTTTTACTTTGACCAGTGTCCTCCAGAAAGTGGGTGAAATCACCTTCTAGGGTTTTATGCAGTTGCTGACAACTGCAACGGTTGCAGTTTTCAAATCTTCGTCAAACTAAAAATCTAATCCCAAGGAAATATGCACTAGGGTTAGAAGAGTCTTCCTATGGTCTTGACTTCCCCAACGAGTTCTCATAGACTGTGAAAATGGCTTCTTTCAAGCCCGCTCTGATACCATGTTAAAATTTTGCTTGAGCAGTTATGTGTATTCAATATTCTTTAACTTTAGACTATTAAAACAATAACTGCATGCATAAGGATCACTAAAAGAAAGACATTCACAGTATACACAAGATTTATCCTTCAAAACCCTCGTGGGGGAGAAAACCCAACAAAACTTCTTCAATATAGATTATTCAACAAGTACAATGTCTCTCTCAAAAGAGATCTCACCAAACAGAAGATAATTAGAAGATAAACTAGAAACCCTAACCAAAATAGGGTAGCGCACCACTAGACCAAGATAGTCCTCCAAGAGATAACCAAAACCTTAACTAGAACACCCTTCCTCTGTAGCTGCATCTCCTCCTCAGACTTGTGCACCTTTTCTTGTGTGAGAGAGCTTGTTGTGTGTGTTCTCCAAATGAGGCGCCTAGCCTCTTATAAATACAAGTTGAGTCACCTTTTAATTAGATCAGGACCGACTTGTACACTTTACCTTTCTAATTTACAATTGACTTTTGCCAAGGCACAATAGGGGCGACTTTACAAATATAACATAATATTATTCTTTAGGGTTTTTGTCTTGGTCTAAGACAATATTGATATAATAAGAATATCTTCCGAAGCTACTCAAACTTCAACACCACATAGCCAGTTTGTTCATGAGAAATGAGGATAGGTAGAAGAGGCTTGAAGCAATTAGCAATGACTTTTGTTATAATTTTGTAAATGACATTGCAAAGGGCTATAAGTCTATATTTACCTGGGGAGGCTGCATTCTCCTCCTTTGGGATGAGGGTGAGAAAGGTGGCATTAAAAGCTGGAAGGACCCATTGTTTGTTGCATGATTCGTCAACGATCTCTTGTTGATGATTGCAGCTTCTTGAGACATTCTCCAGATCGTACTCCTCTGGACTGAGTTGAGATGATCTGTTAGAACACCTATGTGATAGGTGAGTCATACTCCTCTGGATTGAGTTGAGATGACTTGTGTTGGTCTCTTGTCATGCTCCTCTGGACTGAGTTGAGATTACTTGAGATGGTCTCTTGTTGTACTCCTATGGACTTAGTTGAGTTGGCTTGAGATGGCTCTCTAGTTCGTACTCCTATGGATTTAGTTGAGTTGATCTATTGAGAGTGACGTCCCTTGTGGTTGAGCACATGTGGACTTGTCCCTAACTAGAGGATGTGTGTGAGACCCCTTGCTATATTGTCAAAGAGTAAGACTACTATGAAACCCTAATTTGTATTGTGAAGGGTACAAGTCAACCCTACTATGTAAAGATAATTAATATCGTGTAAAAGATTAATTATATTATTGAGTTGTACAAGTCGGCCCTATTGTGCCAATAGACACATCTATTTGATGAGTTAGGTCATGTATTTGTTAGAGAGATGCATCCCCATTGTGGATCATATCTCATTCACTTAACGCTCAACTTGGTGAGCTGTAATTTAGTGCGCACTTTTCTTATGCGCTAGTTTTCTTGGTCATGGAGCACCCTCTTGTGTGCGCTAGGGTTTATGGTGTGAATGTTCTTCTCTTGGCAATATAGTAAAGGGTTGTTGGGTTTTTCCCTTGGTTGAAAAGGGTTTTCCCAGGATAACTTCTTGTGTCTTGTGCATGGTTATTCTTCTTGTGATCTTGATTTACTGCAGCTATTGTGTTGTTGCATTGTGTGTAGTTCAAGTTCATGTTAAATTGAAAAGAAACTACATGTGCTTGAGCAATCATTAAAAAGTCAACATCTCCTAGGTCTCCAGCTTTAGGATGTCCCAGTAGTGGTGGAAACAATTGATGGTGTATCCATCTAGTCCTGGAGCTTTACCTTCTACAATTTGGTGGACAACATTCTCAACCTCTTGGATGGTGATCAGCCTCATCAGGGTATTATTGTGCTCCTGGGTGATGAGAGGAGGGATGTGGTTGATGACCTGATTTATAGTTGCCTCTCGATTGGGGTTGTCTTCAGAGAGAAGGTCTTTGTAGAAAGAGATTAGTTCTTGCTCAATCTCCTTGTGCATCTCGACTCTTGCACCATCGATTCTCTTGAGGACGTTTATTTTGTTGTGCATTCTATGCTAAATGGTAGAGCGATGAAAGAAGGCAGTGTTGTGCTCACCCTCTTTTAGCCAGTTTAGCCTGGATTTCTATTTCCAAAGTATCTCCTCTTAATGACAGTGATCATCAATCTGGGATTGAATCTCTGTCTCCTTTTTGGTTCGCTCCTCCGTACGATCCTCCGTGATGATTTGTTGCTGAAGTCTTTCTATTTCTTGATCTAAGGCAGTTTTAGCTGTGAAGATGTTCCCAAAAGTCTGTTTGTTCCACTGCTTCAAATGCTTGAGATTTTGTTGTAATACATACATTTTGGAGGTTCCCAAGCTTTGATTTTTGGTCCACCATTTTTTGACTAAGTCCTAGAAGTTCAAGTGGGTAAGCCAAAATTTCTCAAATCTGAAGGGGTCGACGAGGGGTGACTCCTTTTTGTTGTCAGAGTAAGCGAATGGGCCAATGATCAAAACAACAGGAGGGGAGCATAGTGGCAGCAATGTCATCCCCAAAAGATTCCAAGTCTTCAGAGATCGGGAAGCGATCTAGCCTCGAGGCAATTTGATTGGATCTTCCTCACCTATTGTTCTAGGTGAAGATGTCGTTTGTGGTCTCTAGATTGACCAACTCGTTATGTTCTATGAAGTCTCTAAAGCTTTTATCCTCTTGAGTGACAAATCTGTGCCCTCCCTTCTTCTCTTGGAGAGGGGATATTAGGTTGAAGTCACCTGCCAAGATCCAGGGTTGTCTGGGAAGGGAGATCTTATACCACTCCAAAAAATCTAGCATTCTAAGTTTGTGTTCTAAGGTTTGAGGCTCGTAGACATTTATGATGTGGCCATGAGTGTTGGTCCCTGAAAGATGAAAGGAAATAGAGATAGTATGTTTAGTGGCTAAAAAATCATTGAGAGTTACCTCGAGGGTTCCAAATCATTGCAAAGCCTCTTGAGGCCCTGTTTGCGTCTGCTGATATCATCCTACTACCTTTCCAGAGACGAGTCAAAAGTGTCTCTAGAGTGTTCTTGTCGCACTTTGTTTCCTGGATAAAAAAGATTGAGGGTTTTTCCTAGAGAATCTTTCTACGGATCATTCTGTATTTGGTAGGGCCATTGATACCTCGTACATTCCAAGATGACATTCATTGAGAACTTAGATTATGGGCAAGGAAGAATTTTGTTAACTGGGTGTATTGCCCTGATTCAACCAACCCAGTGCCTAGGGCGTTGAGGGTTGTAGGTCTATTTTTCTTCATCTTTTTTTGAGATCCCTTTGAGTTTTCTTGGATTCCTTTTGTAAAGTAGTCTGAATGCCAAGTTTGGACTTTGCTCTGGCCTTGGAGAGAGCTTCTTTAAGTAGTTGGATCTGATTGGGAGAGATTGCTTGAAAGGCATGGCACCGACATGCATCCTCCATTCCAAGTAGATCAAGGTCTCCCAGGTCTAGATCGCTCATATCCTCATCCATGACAACATCAAGATCCAGGTTCGAGTTGGCAGGTGGAGTCTCCAGAGGAGTCTTGGCAGGTGGAGTCTCCAGAGGAGTCGTGGCAACAAAAGAAGATGAACCTTGGGATGCAATGCCAGGCTTGCTTTGTCCAGGGTTGGGTTCTTCTACTGGCAATGGTTGGGTGTTGGTTGATCCTCGGTGATTGGGGCTTCTGTGTCCTCTGGTTGGTCTGCTAGAGCATTAAAGTTGTCGCTTGTTGATGGGGCAACCGTCTTGCTAATTATTGGATTTTTCCAATTGGGGCGTCTTCTGTTGGGAACCCTTTTGAAACCTTCCTCATCTATGGTCTCTAAATGCTTTTGATTCACAGTGGACTTGTTTTGTGGGCAAATCTCTGAAGAGGTATCCATGCTCATGATACTTTCTATAACGAAAGGGGACATGCTCGTAGTCCACAGGTTAGATCCAGTCCAAATCTTCGTGAACCAGGTAGACAGAGTTAGGAAGAGCCCTTGCAATGTGCATGTAGACACAGATTCTTGCATAGGAGGTATATTTGTTGCTTCGTGTTTGATCGGCGATTTTGACAAAGTCTCCCAAGGAATTGCCTATGTCTCGAACAGTATCGTCGTCCCAATAATCCTGTGGGAGGGAATTAAGCGAATCCAGACAGGGGCCCGCGTGAAATCCTCCTTGTCAGGGTTGAATCTTTCGATCCAGCCCCTAATGAAAAGGCACGTAGAGTTAAAGAAATAGGTGCCCCCATCCAGAACTCAATCTTTGTCGTCCGTTCTAGAGAAAATAACAGTGAAAAAGCCTTTGGACCCCAACTGGAGGTCAAAATGGGCTTTCAATTTCCATTTCGCTGAGATCCACGCTGCGAGGGTTTTTTCCGTGGGCCAGAGCCCAATGAACTTACAGATCAGGGCATGATCTCTCATGAATTGGATCCTCGCATTGATTCTCGCTGGAGGCAGTTCTATGCATGATCGTTCTTCCGTTCGGACAATGCATGTGTTGGTTTTCTTTGAATTGTTCGAATCTTGGTTTCCTCTCGGGGTCTCCTCTCCATCATTTGTCTCCTTGCGGTTTAGCAACCGATTTCCATCATCAATCTTGTTGTTACCTGGTGCATGACTTTTTTTGTCGTTGGTGGAACGTCGTTTGTCGAGCCAGGGGAGGGGTTACTTGTCCTCCCCTCGGGGTGAGACATGGATCTTCCTGTGGCAGATTTGAGGTCAGTTACTGGGGTCCAGGTGAGGAAGAGAAAGGCGAGTTGGGGCATTAAGCATGCACAAGGGTGATGCTTTAACAGGGTTCAATGTAAGAAGCGGAGCTCCTTACCCTCACATCAAGAAAGATAATAGTGAAACATCATTTCAATGTTACACATTAATATCTTTTGTATGCTAGATTGTAAAATGTGTCTATACACTTAACCAAAATATTAATGGCTTAAAAAATGAGAGTAAATATTACTTACAAGATAGAAAACTCGAATATTATTTCCCAGAGTAAATGAGATTTGGAAACCTTTTATAAAGATAATGATATGATTATGTAAAATTAAGCTTTACATATAATGAAAATTATTGTCCATCTATCTATAATCTAATGACAATTATATATATATATATATATATATATATATATATATATATATATATATATATATATATATATATATATATATATATATATATTTTTTTTATTTTTGTTTAAAAATAAAATAAATATTACTTACAAGATAGAAAGCATAAATATTGTTTCTCATTTAAGTAAATGAGAGAGATTTGAACTTTTTATAAAGACAAAAGATTAAATAAAATTTAACTATATATAATGAAAATTATTGTCCAATTATACATATAAAACAAACACATCAATGAATAATATAATTACATGCTACCCTTACAAAAATCAAAACACAAAATAAACACATAAATATAAAAAAATTCGTTTATAAAAATTTCATGGATGCTCTAGTTAATAATTAATTCAATAAATCTTCATTTTAGCTTTATAAATCAATAAAGAAGGGACTTGGAATCTCTCTTAAAAATGATATTTTAAGTTCATATTCAAATTTTATTAAAAAAATAGAACATTTATTTCGTTTATAAAAATTTCATGGATGCTATAGTTAATAATTAATTCAATAAATCTTCATTTTAGCTTTATAAATCCATAAAGAAGGGACTTGGAATCTCTCTTAAAAGTGATATTTTAAGTTCAAATTCAAATTTTATTAAAAAATTAGAACATTTTTGAGAGATATAAAAGGTGAAAACAGATTAGGATTGGAATCTCTTTTCCAAGTCTTGATTTTTTTTACATCATAATTAAAAAGATGATTATATACCTATTTTAAATTTAATTTAAAAATTAGACCACTTTTTAGAAATATAAAGGTAAAAACAATTTAGGAAAGTTTAAATAAGGGCTGCCAACAACATAGTTGCTCGCGTATATAAAAATGTGTATTTTGTACTTTTTGTCAAATTGACCTCGAAACATATAAAACACCCATAATTGGCCTACAAAACAGAGTTAAAAAGATTCCAAAGAACATAGCATTTTTATGTGTTGCACAGGATTGAATACCAGAAAACATGGCATATTCCTATAAACACCAATTAAGCCAGAGAAACCGAGAAATCTGAGTAAATTAGAAGTCTTAGCAGCAAGATTCATCAAGGAAAGTAAATTTCACGAAAAAAAAAAAAAGTTTCTTTATCCATCAAGAGACAATTGACAGAGTTTTAGGTAGAGAGAAATACAGTCGGCTTGTAAAGTTGCAACCTCCTGCTGCAGCACGGATTTCATATTCTGTTCTGGATTGTGTCGTGTTGTGACAACAGACTTCACTTCGTTTTCCTTGTTTCTATCACTATTTTACCCCCTCCTCGCTGCTGGAGGAAATGTCAAGTCAATACATTGAGAATGATGTCGCATGGGTTTAAGAGTTATTTTCACATGGCTTCATTTTTTCTTTTAATAATTATTTACTTATTTATTTATTTTTAGATCCCACTACGGATCAATGATAGTGCCATGATGTATTTTGTTTTACTGATAATAGAATTCAGTCATAAGAAAACCAATATCATACATCCCTGCTAACCATATTACATAATCTGCTGCTGGAAAGACACCATGCCCAACAGGACAAGAACAGTATACAAAGAGACAAATTAACTGAGGATTGAAATTTGAAACACTCTTTGCTTGTTTTTCAAAATAAAATTTGCCCAGACATCATAACGTTTCAAACTGCACTTCAACCATAAAGTGGGTTTGACCAAGCAGACCATCAAGAGGTCCCCTTCTAAACCCCTTCATTTCTCTCGATGCTCCAGTTTATATCATGAGATTATTTCCAAGCGGGCCAATATTTCGATGTAAGTAGGGGAAGGACCAAAATCCTTGAGCCTATTTCAGCCAAAGGAGTAAAGAGTTGAACATATGCTTGATCGAAGTTACAGAAGACAACCAAACAAAGAAAGAATAACAAGTAGGTAATTAGAAAAGACACTATAAAAACCTAAGTTCGAAATCAGGGAAACTCAAAAAAAGATATTGTGGAACAATATATAATTTTACATCCACGCCATGATGTTTGTTTGGACAGAATATGTCAGGAAACCATTGAACTAGTTCTATGACTCGAAGAGATCAGAAAGCCTAAACAGTTGAGGCCAATTCAGGTAAACTATCACAATGACTATGTAATTAGAAAAGTTTGTATGGGGTCAACATATTAGATGGATTAGCACTCTAGCCATTTACAAAACCCATAAAGCATATACATATTAACCAATAAATATAATACTAGTGATACATAAGTACTATCTTGAATTTCTTAGATCCTTAAAGGACTCTTAAAATTAAGAATTATCCAGGTCATCAAAATAAGGATTCTTAGTGGAGATTCTTTTAGATAGCTCATAAACCAATATTTCCTGCAAAATATGAATTCAAGCTTCCTTGGTTTACTAATATTCCTATGAAAAAAGAAAAGAAACAAAGAAATACCGAGTATAAGGGAAAGAATACAGATTAAGGACTCTTACAGACAATAGGTCTAAATGGCTTGTTTCCAAGTCTGGAATAGCACGGCTAAAATTTTGAGATTTCCATTCAAGATAGATATGCTAGCCCTTCAATTTAGTCACTCCTGGCCACAATTCTTTGTTGGGAGTTCATAGGAACCTGTAGCACGCAAAAACTAAATTGTAAATAGGAAAAAGCTATTGTCCATTGGAAAAGGTCCTATAAACAAAAGTATGATTTCTTTTTCTGTTAATTCATACCCTAAAATGTTCATAAGTTATACTTCAGAATCCCCAATGAACAGAACTTGCATTCAGGACATTTCAGCAACAAGATTGAAAACCCTTTGTAGATCAAATGGCCTAGCAGACATATGACTCAACAATTGTATCCATAAAAGAATTTTGAAACATCTGTTGGCATGTTTACAGGCAGAGCATGCTTGTCATTGATGGCAAGAACAGCAGTGACGATGGTATGGTTACAGGCAAAAACAGCAGCGACGTTGGCAGGTTTACAGTTGGGAGTGTGCTTGTCATTGATGACAAGAATAGTGATGGCAAACAGGCAAGCAAGGAAGAACAGTAGCAGCGATGGCAGGAGATGGTTCGTAAGTCCAGACAGGAGGAGCGCACATATGGAGAACAGATCTCGGGCATTAGATCTGAGCACGAAGACTCACCGTCGTTGGATCCAGGAGAACATGCACGACCTTTAAGTGCAAGGTGAAGCGGGCTTACAAAGTCCCAAAAGCAGGAGGACCGTCCATCATTGAGGACACGTGGCAGCAGATGAACAGTATCGCATAATCGCGAATCGGGAGAATGGAGGTGAGTAGTCCTCCAACTTCGCGAAACATGAAGTCGCGATAAGATCTGGGCCGTCAAATTTGGAGAAAATACGAAGGACTAGCAACCGTTAGATCCAATGGAGCTGCAAGGAGTATAAGCCCAGGAGTCATTCAACACTCCAAAGCTGCGAAGGAATCCTGGCCGTCCATTTAGTCAGGGACACATGGCTAAAGATCAGCATTTCGCTGACTGAAAGGTCAAAGGAAGAAGGTGCTTTAACCTCTCGAACTCGCGACATGATCTGAGTTGTTGGACCAAGGACTAATCTGGACCGTCAGATCCAGGAGGTAAATGTGGCAGACCACGTTAGCAAGGACAGGTGACAGCCTATATCAGCAAGGACACGTGGAGCAATCATACAAGGACAGAAACACTGATTCAACCCCCCTCTCAGTTATATTTCCAACAACATCTAAGTAAACTGTCCAAAAAAACTTACCAAATATATAACCAATAGGCCAGATGTCAACATGTAATGAGTAGTGAATAGCCCACAAGAGATCTTCAGGAGCCCTGTACCAAAGGGTCACAATCTCCAGCAAAAGCCAACGATCTTGTCAATGAAGAGAGAACCTTGACATAAGAATCTGAAGCCCCATTACATTTACAAAGACATACAAGTTAATTTTATGAAGTTATTTGATTTGAATTCAAAATCATGGATAACCGACTATATCCAAAAATGCGAGTTCAGAACTTATAGCATTGCATTTTATGTTATTTTCTCAAGAAATCTGACAAGCTTTACAAAGGGCTGCTCCCGGAAGGCTACCCACTTCAACAAAAGGGTCGGTTCTGAAAGGCCAACTCTTCGATCAAACTGTTGGTCCTAGTAGTGGGCTTTCCTGCCTAGGCTAGAAGGTAAGGGTTACAAATATGATGTGAATCCTAAAGCTATTGCATTAGGCCTATATTATCTGTCCACTAAGAAACCAAAACTAGTTTCAGTACCAGAAATACTCAATAAGAAAGAAAATGGAGGAAAACCAATATTCAGCAAGACTCAGAAGCAAATGTGAAGAAACACAGCAAAAACACTCACCTCATGAGTATATTTTTTGACAGTAACTGTAAAAGTCCTAGATATGTTATTTTTATCGAACTCCTTTAATTTTCCATTTAAGTCCCTGCACACCCAAATCATAGGTAGCAGAGCATCAACAATGTACAAAATTATTAAAAAAATAAAAATAGATGACAAACAGATATGCGCACATGTGCATCACATCATGGCTTTGGCAATAAACAAGTCCCCAGTATAACCATGACATGAAGCTTTGCAATTCATCAGAAATTTCCTTCTATCAAACGCCAACCATAAGTCCAAAAAATAGCCCAAATTTACAAGAAAAGAGCAAATACGGTATTTATGTAGACACAGCTCTGGAATAGAACCTATAATTTATGACCTCCAAGAACTCTTCCCTCTCCTCTAACGTGAAGGCCTGTGCGGGGTATGTATAATAAAGAATCCCTCTTCTTGGACAAAGGCTGGGATTATGTACCCAAGCCTGCCCAACTCAGTAACAAGGCCCTAGAGTTCTATGAAATAAATAAAAAATAGACAACAAACAGATATGCGCATCTGTGCATCACACCACGGCTGTGGCAATAAACAATCACCCAGGATAACTGTGATATGAAGCTCTGCAATTCATCAGAAATTTCATTCTATCAAACGACAACCATATTCCAAAAAAAACACAAATTTACAAGAGAAGAGCGAATACCATATGTATGCAGATCCAGCTCTGTAAGAGAACCTAGAATTTATACTAAGACTTCCTCCAAGAACTCTTCCTTCTCCTCTGGCGTGAAGGCCAGAGCAGGAGATGTATAAGAAAGAATCCCTTTTCGTGGACAACGGTTGGGACTGTACCTGAACCTGCCTCATTCAGTAACAAAACCCTAAAGTTCTATGGAAGCGTGAGAAATAGCCTAATTTCCCTTCCCACCGCTTATTTCCTTTTGGCATCCCTAACCTTTCGTGGCCCTCAAGATGAAACCAGTCAGCGAAAATTTGTGGGGTAATTCGACCCCCAACAAATCATCTGTAGAGTGTAGAGCATAAGACGAGACGCCGAAGTGAAAAAATCGTTCACTGCCAGAGCAAAGAACTCGAAATTCTTCACTTCAAGCCGGGCAGCGCGAGACCCTAACACCAAACTCTCTTGCCCACGTCCTGCTGCTCAGTGCACACATATGATCATCCTCCACAGAAACTTCAATGTAACCCGTACTCAAAGACGCCAACACCAGCAGACACCCATCTGCACATAGATATTATTATCTCTATGTGCAGATAATAATCTGCCCGCGCAGCTCTCCAGGCCACAGATGAACTCGTCTCCGACCGTTCAACCTCCGAAGGCTATACCCAGGTAAATCCATAAACGCAAACTCGTCTCCGACCGTTCAGCCTCCGAAGGCTATACCCAGGGAAGTCCATAAACGCTGTCTGCATTGCTACCGAAGCAGGTCAACAATTGCTCACGGAATGTGCATCCAACCTCAGTTTATCTATTAATCATTAAGGTTTATATGAAGTTTATACAACAAATTTAGATTAAATTTGCTCCTGCCTATCGGCATTCATCAGCGACAATTTTTTTTTGTCTGTGCTAGTATGTACTATATAAAATTAATTAGAAAACCGATAACAACAATCCCACCCGGGATCCTTTCAAATGTATTTTCAAAATATTAATTTAAAAAAATATATATTAACATTTCATTTCTTATTGAAATCTATAAAAAAATATTTTTTAAAATAAAAAATTATTTTCTAAAATGAAGAACCTCAATGCACTTTCTGACTTCAATGCACTTTCAAGAAAAAAAGAACTTGGCAAGGGCTAAGCAGCTCGTAGTAGTCTTTTTAAGAATGTTGTCAAGAATCTAATATCAATCCCCCGTACTATGGCATGGAACCTTTGCCAATGACCTTTCACAATCTCTTGCCAAGCACTTCATAGTAGTCTTTTTAAGAATTTTGTCAAGAACCTAATATCAATCCCCCGTACTATGGCAAGGAACCTTTGCCAACGACTTTTCACAATCTCTTGCCAAGCACCTCGTAGTAGTCTTTTTAAGAATGTTGTCGAGAACCTATTATCAATCCCCCGTACTATGGCATGGAACCTTTGCCAACGACCTTTCACAATCATTGGATAACTTTGAAGTTGGATACCATGTTATCAAGAAACCTTTAAACGTCGTTATTACTTCCATCTACACCAAGAGAATTAATGCCAAGAGTTAATGAATGTGGTGGATTAGGAGATTAGACATCCACCACTATCCATTTAACGCAACCTCCATGCCAAAACTCTTAAACTCAATAACTTCAAACTCCTCAATAATTCATTCATGCCTTCCCTTGCTCATATTGTTCAATTCTAAAGTAGAGGAGACTGATGTCATTCTCAAAAATCTTCTTCCCTTGCCAGATTGCATTTGTGTTATGTTTGTCACAACTTAATGCCCAAGTCGATGAAATTCAAATTTTTCTCAGCATAAAGGCAAATATCCAAGACCCAACAAATGCATTGAGCAACTGGGAGAGCTCTGCTTCTTCTCCATGATAGTGGAATGGAATCACTTGCAACACTATCAGTTCAATGATATAAATCAATTTGGAACTTTGCATGAATTTACTGTACTCAACTCCCTGCAGAGTATGGATTCGTCAAAGAACATTTTTTCTAGTAAGTTCCTTGTTTTTGACACAAATTTGACTCAATTGTGTGCCTTGAACTTAAATGATAATCTTTTGGATCAGAGCTTAATACCCACAAAGATATTCCACCTAAAGCTTCTTAATTGGTTGCAATTGTTGCATTGTAGCCCAATAAGATCCATTTTTCCTTACATCGCTAATCTAACAAAGCTTGGAAACCTAGAGCTCTCTTGCAATTATCTAATAGAAACTATACCAAAAGAAATCACAAGGCTTAAGAAATTGGAATCTATGATCATTATCTTATAGGAGAGACCCCTTTAGGGTTTTGATTCTTTGATATTATAAGTACTATTAATTTAAAAAATACTTGTTGGATCCATGTTCCATATGTATCCAATCACAATTATTTAAACACGGTGCTCTTTAAAGATGGAAAAGATCTAGTTTGCATATGTTCGATATCAATTTGGTTTATTTATACATTTTTTTTAAATTCATATATTTTAAAATTCAAACTTCGTTTAAATAATGAAAATGTTTGAAATCAAGTTTCTAGAGATAAATTATAATAGAAACTTTGGGTTTTATTTTGAAATCAAATTTTAAAATATATGCGATGTATGTTTTTTAAAATATGATTGAAAGTAACAAAAAACCAATTATACAGCACATAACCCAATTGACAAAAAGAACACAAAATCCCAAATGAAGTAACATCATCCTCAAGTACAAGCAACTAACTCGCTCATAGGCTGTAGACAAATCCAATTTTACCACCATACTTAGTAGCCTCTTGGATTTGGAGTGTAACCCCTCTTGTACTACACTAATTGCTTCATGAATCTATATACCTAACAAGAAGCCAAATTGTTCATTTCATATTGAAGTAGATAATGGCATATTCACTCTCATTATTATAATCTTGGCTATTATTTCATAAATGGACTTACATAAAGAAATAGGCTCGTATTCCTCGAAAGAAGCTAGCTTATTTGAGCAAATTGAGATGAGAGCAATGAAAGTACTAGCATTAAATGCGGCTAATGTCCTCTCGGAAAATCTAGATTCTTCAATGACCTTCATTAAATCATTCTCTATAACTTCATAAAACCCTAAGAAAAATTCAATAGGCCACCAATCCGAACTAGGACTTGTCCTTCTGAAAGTTGTGTAAAATGACAGTGTCTAAACACCTTGCATGACACCATTTAATGTTGCAGTGGGGTGCAGATAGGATATGATGGTGTATATGAACCTCGTCATAGCATTAAATGTTGCATTGCAGAGTGCTTAGCACTTGTCATGTAAAACCACCCAGAGCTCATCTTTTGAAACTTTCTCCAATAGCCTCACATTATTCAGGGAAAAATGAAGTCATTTTAACCACTTTAGCTATAGTGACCTTACTCTCTTCCTTATATATTATTTTTTGTTCCTCAAGAAGTTCCTAGCTAACGAATAGTGCCTTAACACCCTATGGAGGCTTTGAAAACCTCCCCGCTTTAGGCCTCAATCTGGCTCTTCGGCCAAAGGGGGTAACCCTCGAATATATTTAATTGTTGGTTGTCTAATGTCTCTTCAACAACAACTCTCTTATACAAATTTCAATGTCATATTTCAGTGATTGCAGGGTAATATGATGTTGGAGGAATAATGCAAACTTGACATGTTAGCTCTATTCTAAATCTTCTAACCAAGGCCTTTTTACTCGGGCACCATTATCACATATTACACGAATATAAAGTTAATTAGATGGAAGATGTAGAAGAGGCTTAAAGAAGACAAATGTCTCAAGTAGCAATGAGAATGGTGCGACAGTCCTTGGCACTCAATTATAAAAAATGCTAATGAGGGTGGTATTCCTTAAATTTATTGATACAATAGAAAACGTATGGACAATATTCAAATGAATCCAATAGTATGCAATAAGACATATTGGACAATCTTCACATGAATCCCATAATTCAAAAGTAAATATAAAGTTAAATAACCTTGAATTTAAAGCAAGATGTTTTTTAATACTAAATAGGTCAATAATAAATAGTGTATGTATTTCCAAAGCATTTAAAGGTAAATACCTCACTCATAATCTTCGCAATAGGCCAATACAAGATGCAAAATAATAACAAGTATTTGAAATGAGACACTGCTTGGCATCATATTCAAAGACAATCATAGAAACAATGCTGAGAATAAATATTCAAAATTGATCTTCATAACTTAACAAAATTATTTATAAGTTCATAAATACTCAAAAGAAAAGTTCTTGATTGAGTAGGAAATATACAAAAATTGAGAGAGACACAAATTTTGCAAAATGGGGGGTGAATCCTCTGGTACACTCTTATATCTTCAATGCCCTTGGGAACTAGAGAAACTTAGCCTATAGGCTCCAATATTCCAACTATTTTAAAGTCTTCAATTATGTCCTTTATCCACTTTTTCATGCTAATTTCCAATGTTTTTTAATGTAATTGCTTTCCAAGAATAGAAAGGAAGATGAGGTGTTTTGAGGAATTTTGACACCTTAGGTATGAAGTGTCCCACTTCTTCCATAAAGCAAGGGTGTTTGTTTGCATTCAAGTCTCCACTAATTCCTAGTGTCATAGTAAACTACCAAGTTTCCCACCTTTCCAAGAATTGAACAACTTGTATGCTTATCACACATTTCCTCTCCATGAACCTTCATCAATCAATGTCCATAGGCTAACAAAATGCCACCTGTCAAACAATGACACTCTTAATGGTCAACCTAGTAGACTATATTCTCATAACCCTCCATGCTCTGCAACATCCTTTACATGCTCAAACCAAACATTCACCATTTGGTTATCTAGAATCTCTAAGGGTCGAGATATAGTATGATTGGGCCCCAAAAGTGATCCAGGTGGATATCGGTGGCCACCCACCTTTTCCGACTGGCTCAAAACAGTTTTCTGGCCATTTTGGCAATTTACTATTTTTAGCAGTTTTTCGGGTCCTGAACTTCTGG
>JZKD02S2065330.1:3073-13587 GCA_000966675.3 Picea glauca
TTGCACTGGTTCACCATACACCCACATTGGATCCAATGCCTTCGGCATTTTGTTTAGATGAAAATATTAAACCTATGGCACAAAAAAAACCAAAATAAACACACAATAATGCAAAGGTTAAATAATTAGAATGATTGAATCTTCCATTCAAAATCAACAAAAAGAGGCGCATTGCAAACCCTAGCCTAACACCAAAAATTTAAAAAACAAAGTTCAAATCTTCAAGTTCAAACTTCAAACAAATGAAAGAAAAACGTTTTGGATCATACCTGGAAATCTTGATCTCTCCGCTGGCGCTAATGGCAACAAGATCCTTRGCTTTCTCCTCCTTGGATAGATGCACAATGACTTCCCTCACACCTCTCTAGCTCTCTCACACTTTAGAAATGAAACAATGACTGAAAAAGGCAACCCGCGGCCTCTAAAACCCCCTTCATGCACACTTTTTCGGCGCTTTTACCCAGCATGCCGAAACTTTCTATTGACTCGCAACATTTTCCCAATATTTCGCGAGTTAATGAAAGTGTCACGACATATTCAAAATTTCGGATATTTCTCGATATTTTCCTAGGAAAATATTGGCCCCCACAAAATTTCGACGATATATCCGATATTTTCGATATATCGCAGAGATATACAACAGTGATAAGGACAGTCTGTCAGAGTACCTGTGCATGTATATGCCAGCTATGGTCAGTAGTGGTAGCTCCGTTAGGATTTTATATCCTAGGGAATCTTATGATTCCTGGGCAGATCTCGAAGGTCCGATAAGGACGGTCTGTCAGAGTACCACGTGGTAGCTCCGTTAGGATTTTATATCCTAGGGAATCTTATGATTCCTGGGCAGATCCCGAAGGTCCGGTAAGGACGGTCTGTCAAAGTACCACAAAATGTTGTTGTAGCACCTGCCTCATTTTCTTGCCATATGATGATGATGTTGTTGTCTCAGCCTCGTGCTGATGATGTTGTTGTTTCAGACTCGTGTTGTTGATGATGGTGTACCAGCCTTGTGTTGGTGATATTGTTGTTATTGCTTTATACTAATTGATGTTGATGTTTCAACCTCGTGTTGATGATGATGATGATGCTCTAGCTCCATGCTGTGGATGATGATATTGATGATGAAAAAAAAACTTCCGATGATTTGTAGATGTGTCAGTCAGTGTTCCAGATGTTGATGATGATGCCCTGTCTCTCTCCTAATGATGTTGTATTGGGTTATGTCAATAGAATACCCTTCTTGTTAAAGGGGAGTGTTGAAATATTGTAACTTTGAAGAATATTCTAATTATAATTGAGTTTTATCTTATAGATCAAATCCCCTTTTGTGGATTGATCATGTTGGGTCTTGTATAAGACCATATCCCCTTTTGTGGATTGGTCAAACCATAGTTATATGGTGGTGTTTGTAAAGTTAGCCCCTAGGGCTTAATAAAGTGGTTTTAACCACTATTGGAAGAAGATGACCCTGCTTGGTGAAGAGACATAACCCTAGCCTCTCCTCACTAGTATTTATAAGTGAGGATGGCACCTCATTTGATCACTCACTCACTCACACTTCTAGTGCACATCTTTTGAAGGAAGTTGCAGTTGCAAGAAGGAGAAGAGAGGCGCATGCTCAATCCTAGGTTATTCTTAGTGGTTTGGTCTTTGGTCTTGGCATTGTATTGGCAATCTATCATTGAGGCAGTTTTTGTTGGGTTTTCTCCCGCATGAAGGTTTCTCGGGATAAAATGTTGTATGCCTTGTGATTATGTTTCTTTCAGTGATCCTACTTATGTTGTTGTTTTGGAAATGCTCTAGTAAATTGAAAAGAACCTAATAACAACAATTAAAACTTAACATCCATAAAGATGTACACTCTCTTGAGATCGGCACTAAGATGGGTATATTGACAATCGTTACCTATGTAGGGAGGAATTGGCATTCCCATGAGGGCGTAGACTCTTAAGATTGTCACTCATATGGATATGCTACTAACAATGCTTCACTATGTAGGGAGGGCTAGTGTATATAATCGCAATTTGACTCATTGATATGTATGCCTTGAACTCTTTTCTTGTGTGATAATACAATATAAGATGTATTTTAAAAACAATAATAAAATATGAAAAGGACCCTACATGACTAACCATGAGATAGTGCAACAATTTTGTTTTAAAATCCTTACATTAATAATCAATATGTCATATAGCTTTAGCATACAATTGTCAATTGGGTTTAGCTCGGGTGGTTCGAAGGAATGATTGTTATCCTTCCCACCCAGGTTCAATTCCCACAAGTGACATGTTCAGCACTTAATGAGCATATCATTGTAATGGCTTCAAACCTTGTTGTTGACCAACCTTGTGCCTTGAATATTCTAGGGTTTACCTATAATGTCCCCCACCTCTTGATGAAGAGGGTTGGAGAGACTCAGTAGTCTAGCTTTCCCCACTAGACTATAGTCTCAGGCATATTGGGGACAAAGTCAACCAGAAATCATAATATTCTAAAGTTAAGTTGACTTTGTGGAAAAAGGGTAACTCAACGAAGAAAAAGAAAAAGATGAGTTAGGTTAAGAGTTAACCCTAGGGRTAAACTAACTCAATGGAGRGATAGATTGGAGCTATAAAGGAAAGGGTAGGGTGCACTCCTTATTCATTCTGGATTATTATCTTATTTGCATTGGAGCTCTTGAGCACAATCAGTTTTGAGGGTTTTGAGTCTAAAACCCTAGAGATCAACTCGATGGTGAAAGATCCCACCTTTCTTGATCCAAGCTTGGTCACGAAGGTGAGATAATACTCCCACACCATTCTATAGTGTTGCAGGTTGGTTCTACAGGCAATTTCCAGGCTAGGGCGCAACCCAAGGGGGTCTCCAGCTAGGGGGCACACCATCTTGGAGATATTGGTCCGATCTGGAAGAAGTAGGAGATATTTGGGAAAAGTAACACCTGGGTTCTCTTCGTAGGGTTCCTAGCATCATTCTTGGTCTATTCCGGAGGAGTTTATCCTTGCAGTTTATTTCTGTGAGCTTGGCACGAATTAGAGAGGAGGGTGCATTGCAGAAAGTGGTTTTCAGTATTTGGAGCCTCAAATCTTCATAGATTGGCTTGAGACTTCATCATCTTGGTAGCAGTGGCCCGATCTATGATCTGGTAGAGTTTGGTGGCATTTGGAGGTTCCTAGAGGGGAGAATGTACCTCTTTGACCTTATCAAATCAGGGAGGGCGCAATCCAGTTTAGGGATTGTCTAGTTGGAGGAGCAGTATTCCTCAGATTCGCTTGAGACTGGATCCAGAGGTTTCTATCAGCCCGATCTACATTCTGGGGGAGTTTGGGAGGATTTGGAGGTCAGGAAAGGGTGAGCCGAAACCTGAGGGTTTGGCAGCATCCAGAGCAGAGCGCAACTCAGCCAGTTGGAGAGGTTTGGCAGCATATTGATCAGGTTCTTCTATCTTCAGTCATATTTGCTTGTTGGTGGCCTTTGGAGGCTTGGATCTCTTCTCTTAAATCCTTTGGGAGGCATTTATCTTTGTATTGTTCTTCTTATTGTATTGGATGGCAGCTCATTTTTTTATTATTGGGGCTTTCTCCCAGATCTGCAGATCTCTTGTATACGGGATCTCCTTACTATCTAAATAAAGGTCAAATCTGACATTGTTGATTCTCTACTCATATTCTTATCTCTCGTCTTGTTTATGATTGTATGCTTCATATCTATTGGTCAATCAACATTGAATAATCCCATGCACATCTTTATGGATACACCTACAAACACATGAACAAACATAACAAATAGTAAACAGTTAGTGTTCTAAGCAAAAATTTGGCTCAAGAACATTACAGTGGTATCAGAGCGTTGATCCTCCCAGCTAGTGGGGGTTAGCACATGCAGAAGTTCAGTGGCATTTACATGGGCAGACGAAGGAAACAGACAAGTGAGACAGGTGAGACAGAGGCCGAAATGGAAGGATCAAGTGAGGACAGTGAGCCACAGATTCTAGTAGGGTTCGCTAAGGAGTTGCAACACTCCATAAGCGTGACACAGAGCACCGTTGTGTATCATCTACAAGAGAACCAAGAAACAGTATGTAGGGGACAGGTGGAAATGACAGAAGCTCTGAGAAAGGTAAGTGAAAGCCAAGAGAGGATATCACAACTCCTGATGCAGATGACTCATGGAGGGAAGGGTCCGGAAGTTTATGCCAATAGAGAGACTAGTGGATCTCATGGAGGGACTAGACATCAGCAGGAGCACAACCCCCATTATCACATTGAGGGAAAGAGCTATGGAGGAGGTGCACCACAGGGACAGACATACAGCAGGACCACCGCTAGGCCTTATCTACCTACATTCTTGGATACTCAGCCACAGCACAACTAAGAGGATGAGATTGAGGATAATTTTGAGCAATATGCCAGGGAGTATCATGCCTTAAGTGCGGGATTTCAAAGGCAAGTCACGCTAGACCAGTATTGTGAAATCAAATTTCGGGGCAAACCGAAACAGTATCAAAGGCCCAACTACGAACTGGAGCGTAGAGCAGGCAAAATAGAAATCCCTTATTTTGATGGATCTGCTAAGGTGACAGCACAAGCATGGGTACAGAAGTTGGATACCTACTTACAGCTTAACCCCATGAGAGAGATGGATGCCATCAAATTTGCCACCATGTACTTAGATGGCAAGGCTCATGATTGGTGGTACCATGGGTTGACCACATTGGGTCACAATCAGATTACATCCTACACAGAGTTCACACAGAGGCTCATTGATAGATTTGACCAGGGGGATCCAGAGCTACCTTTTAGGGAGCTCACATAGCTCAGACAGATAGGATCACCAGAGGCTTACATAGAAGAGTTCCAGAGGCTAGCAGTGATGGTACAGGATGTGTCTCAAGCGAGACTCGTGATGCTTTTCACAGAAGGGTTGATGGAACCCTTGAGGGGTTGGGTCAAGGCCTTTAAGCCTACCAACTTGCATGATGCCATCTAGAAGACCAGAGACTTAGGTTCAGCAACTAAGACAAGATTCACCCCTAGACCTCCCAATCAAGGGGTAGAGAGCAAAGACCTCCTATGAACCAAGGAGGAAGAGACCCGAGGGGGTTTGACCGAGGAAGGGGCAGGATGGATGAGCCCACTAGGAGGGAATTGAGAAGGAAGCAGTTGTGTTTCACTTGCAAGGAACCATGGGACCCAACACATAAGTGCATGGATAAGGGCAAACCCCACTACATTGAGGTGATCTCAGATGATGAGGATGCATATTTCGACCACCTACAGAACATGGAGGCCGAAAATCCAGGACAGACAAAAGAGGAGGATGCTAGTCACGGCCCTACAGCAGATGAGAAGGTAACCATTGCATCCATCAGCGGGGTACCTAAATTCAACACCTTTAGGATGAGAGGAGTGCTACAGGGGCAAAAGGTCTCAGTTCTCATTGATGGAGGTGCCTCACACAACTTCATTGACTCAGCGTTACTGCAAAGAAGGCACATACCGACAGTGGAATTTGAGGGATTTCGTGTGGAGGTAGCAGGTGGACGCACCATGCCTTGTGATAGGTACATCCCAGGGATGAAACTCACTTTGGGCAGACATGATTTGGCACAGGATTTCTATGTGATGGATCTTCCAGACACCAACATCATCCTAGGAGTACACTGGCTTAGTACATTGGGGCCAATCACCAGAAATTACAAAACCATGGAAATGTCTTTCACAGAAGAAACAGGGAAGAAGGTGGTTCTCAGGGGTATGACAGGCAACACACCAAGGGTGGTGACAGCAAAGTGCATGAAGGCCATCTTCCAGAGAGAAGACATTGCTTATGCAGTAGAATGCAGAATTTCAATCAGAGTAGACAAAAAGGGGGAAACACACTATGCACCAGAGATCAAGAAAATCATGGATAGGCACAGCAAGGTCTTTGAGCCTATACCACCAGGAGCACCACCAGATAGGGGGTTTGAGCACATCATAGAGTTGGAGGAGGGTGCGAAACCTGTCATCACCACTCCTTACAAGCACCCGAAGAAGTATAAGGACGAAATTGAAAAGGCAATTAAGGAGTTGTTGGATATGTGTCACATCAGGTCGAGCTCCAATCCCTTTGCATCTTCAGTAGTGCTAGTGAAAAAGAAAGATGGAACAATGAGCATGTGCATTCACTACATGGCTCTAAACAAGAAGACCATCAAAAACAAATATCCCATCCCATGGATTGATGAGCTATTGGATGAGCTCCATGGGGCAGTATATTTCACTAAGATTGACTTGCACTCCGGCTATCACCAGATAAAGATGAGGGAGCAAGATATTTCCAAGACTTCTTTCCGGTGTCACTATGGACATTATGAGTTTCTAGTCATGCCTTTTGGGTTGACTAATGCACCAGCCACCTTCCAATCGTGCATGAATCATTTGTTCAACAAGCAGCTAAGGAAGTTCTTGTTAGTCTTCTTTGATGACTTACTGATCTATAGCAAGACTTGGGAGGAGCACCTTCAGCATGTGGAACAGATTTTGACTATTATGGAGGAGCAATCCTTATATGCCAAGGAATCTAAATGTGAATTTGGGATGACAGAGGTCCTTTATTTAGGACACATTATTGGAGTAAAGGGGGTACAGGTACATCAAGAAAAGATACAAGCCATCATCGACTAGCCCACACAGAAGACACTCACTGAGTTGAAGGGGTTTTGGGGCATCTGTTGCTATTACAGGAGGTTTGTCAAAGGATTTTCTCAACTTTGTGCACCTTTGACCGATTTGACCAAGAAAGGGGCCTTCAAATGGAACCTAGAAGCACAAGCCACCTTTGAAAAAATGAAGAAAGTAATGAGTACATGCCCAATATTATCCCTACCAGATTTCGCACAACCCTTCACAGTGGAGTGTGATGCATCAGGGGAAGGAATTGGAGCCGTACTTATGCAAAACAGGCACCCAATTGCTATGAAAGCCGAAAGTTGAGAGGTCCAGAGCTCCTCTACAGCATCTATGACAAAGAAATGCTAGCCATCATGCATGCATTGGCTAAGTTCAAGCAGTATTTAGTTGGGGCAAAATTTGTAGTAAGGACAGATCACAACAACCTCAAGTACTTCTTAGACCAGAAGGACTTGACTGAAAGGCAGCAAAAGTGGGTGAGCAAAATCCAGGCATATGACTTCGATATAGAATTTGTCAAAGGAAAGAATAAAGTGGTAGTAGACGCTTTGTCCAGAAGACCATCGGTTTATGCCATGACCGATATTTAGTGGATTGGAAGGCCCGCCTCTTGGTGGAATATTCGAAGAACAAATTTGCTTGTGAAGTGATGGATAGGCAGGTGATAGATGACAATTTCAGGATTATGGATGATATCATATACTACAAGGGCCGAATTTTCTTGGTCCCTGAATCAATCTTCAAGACCAAGGTTTTACAGGTATGCCATGATTCACCAGTGGCAGGGCAGCAAGGGTTCATCAAGACATACAGACAGGTACGGGAAAGGTTTGCTTGGAAGGGTTTAAAAGAAGATGTGATGAGCCACATCAAGGAGTGCAGCACTTGCCAGGCCAACAAAGATGAACACACTCACCCAGAAGGACTACTACAGCCACTTCCCATTCCGGAGCAGAAGTGAGAGAGCATATCCATGGATTTCATCACAGGGTTGCCCAAGGTTCAGGGCAAGGACTGCATTTTCGAAGTGGTGGACAGGTTGACAAAGTTTGCACACTTTTTTCCATTGCCACAGATTTCAGTGCAACAAGGGTTGCAGACCTATTCTTCAGGGAAGTTTTCAGATTGAATGGGCTGCCCAAAACCATAATGAGTGACAAGGATAGCAGGTTCATGAGCACTTTCTGGCAGGAGCTCTTCAGACTAGTAGGTACGGCCCTGACACCTAGTACCAGTTATCACCCGCAGATGGATGGCCAGACAGAAATAGTCAACAAATGGGTTGAAGGCTACCTCAGAAACTATGTGGCAGGACAACAGAAGGCATGGGTCAAATGGCTTCACTTGGGGGAATATTGTTACAACACCACTCACCATATGTCCATTGGCATGTCGCCATTCAGGGCCTTATACAGCTAAGACCCTCTCTCCTTCGTAGAGATTACCTTCGGAGACAGTAGGGCTCCCATGGTTCAGGACTGGATTCAGCAGAGTCAGGACATTTTGAGAGAATTGAAGGATCACCTACAAAGGGCACAGAATCAACAGAAGGTACAGGCAGACAAGCACAGAGTTGAGCGCACCTTTGAGGTCGGTGACTTAGTTTATTTGAGGCTCCAACCGTACTAACAGGCATCTATTAAGAGAAGTGGCAGAGAAAAGGTCCAAGCCCATTTCTTTGGTCCATACAGAGTCAGCAAGAGGGTAGGGGTCGTAGCTTATGAGTTGGACCTACCACAAGGCAGAAAAATACATAATGTCTTTCATGTTTTGTGTTTGAAGAGGGCCATCAACAAGCATATCACTCCTATATTTCCATCCATGGATGAAGAAGGACAGTTGGTACTGATACCAGAGGAGATACTTGAAGTCGGGGAAAGGAAGCTAAGGAAAAGAAGCGTCAGAGAATATTTGGTTAAGTGGAAGAATCTACCTGTGGAGGATGCCACGTGGAAAGGAGAGCAGTTGATCCTGGAGACAGGTTCAGAATTGCTTGTGGGCAAGCATTTTCTAGCAGGGGAGACTATAATGTCCCCCACCTCTTGATGAAGAGGGTTGGAGAGACTCAATAGTCTAGCTTTCCCCACTAGACTATAGTCTCAGGCATATTGGGGACAAAGTCAACCAGAAATCATAATATTCTAAAGTTAAGTTGACTTTGTGGAAAAAGGGTAACTCAACGAAGAAAAAGAAAAAATGAGTTAGGTTAAGAGTTAACCCTAGGGGTAAACTAACTCAATGGAGGGATAGATTGGAGCTATAAAGGAAAGTGTAGGGTGCACTCCTTATTCATTATGGATTATTATCTTATTTGCATTGGAGCTCTTGAGCACAATCAGTTTTGAGGGTTTTGAGTCTAAAACCCTAGAGATCAACTCGGTGGTGAAAGATCCCACCTTTCTTGATCCGGGCTTGGTCTCGGAGGTGAGATAATCCTCCCACACCATTCTACAATGTTGCAGGTTGGTTCAACATGCAGTCTCTAGGCTAGGGCACAACCCAGGGGGGTTTCCATCTAGGGGGCGCACCATCTTGGAGGTATTGGTTCCATCTGGAAGATGCAGGAGGTATTTGGGAAAAGTAATACCTGGGTTCTCCTCGTAGGGTTCCTAGCATCATTCCTGGTCTATTCCAGAGGAGTTTATCCTTGCAGTTTATTTCTGTGAGCTTGGCACGAATTAGAGAGAAGGAGGGCGCATTGCAGAAAGTGGTTTTCAGTATTTGGAGGCTCAAATCTTCATAAGATTGGATTGAGACTTCATCATCTTGGTAGTTGTGGCCCGATCTATGATCTGGTAGAGTTTGGTGGCATTTGGAGGTTCCTAGAGGGGAGAACGTACCTCTTTGACCTTATCAAATCAGGGAGGGCGCAATCCAGTTTAGGGATTGTCTAGTTGGAGGAGTAGTATTCCTCATATTCGCTTGAGACTGGATCAAGAGGTTTCTATCAGCCCAATCTACATTCTGGGGTAGTTTGGGAGGATTTGGAGGTCAGGAAAGGGTGGGCCATAACTTGAGGGTTTGGCAGCATCCAGAGCAGAGCGCAACTCAACCAGTTGGAGAGGTTTGGCAGCATATTGATCAGGTTCTTCTATCTTCAATCAGATTTGCCTTTGGAGGCTTGGATCTCTTCTCTTACAGCCTTTGGGAGGCATTTATCTTTGTATTGTTCTTCTTATTGTTTCAGTTGGCAGCCCATTTTGTTATTATTCAAGCTTTCTCCCAGATTTGCAGATCTCTTGTATACGGGATCTCCTTACTATCTAAATAAAGGTCAGATCTGACATTGTTGATTCTCTACTGGTATTCTTATCTCTCTTGTCTTGTTTATGATTGTATGCTTCATATCTATTGGTCAATCAACATTAAATAATCCCATGCACATCTTTATGGATACACCTGCAAACACATGAACAAACATAACAAATAGTAAACATTTAGTGTTCTGAGCAAAAAATTGGCTCGGGAACATTACATTACCCTAGGTATCATCCTCAAAATGAGGGGAAATACTCGGGGGTTTTCCACGGGCTTTGTAACCTGGAAAAAAAAAAACTTTACCTCACAATCAATCCCATTCTTGATTGAACCACACGATAGGTGTCTAACTATGAAACATGACATGTCCATTTAGCCCTCTGTGTCGCGTATCCGGCGTGGGTACATGAATTCATGAGGATACATGTCAAACATAGATTTGGGACGTGTCTGACACGTGGCTTATACGTGTCCCAATTTCAAGACACGTGTCATGCATAGGAAAGGTCGCGGGCTTGTTATCGCACAGTTTGTAGCTAGATCAAGAAAGGCTAAAGGATAAAGGCCAAACTGGTGTAACAGGAA
>JZKD02S2065330.1:60077-71009 GCA_000966675.3 Picea glauca
TAGATGGAAATCAAATCTTTGATTAAGCAATCCATCTTGATCCTTTGGCAACTTGCACCCTCTACATACCATGTGACCACATCATCACATGTTATGTTGAACTTGATGCCCCTGCATCATGCTCCTCTCCAAAAAGTGAAGAATACCTCCCAATATGTGGCAACCACCTTGAGAAATGTGTCATCAACCAAATAGAAAGAAGCCTTCTCAAGTCTAGTGTTCTCCTCTAAATGTGATATATGCCTCCACATGTGTAAAAGGTGGTAACATGAGCATGTGACTTAGCATGAAATAATCCTCACGCATTTTCAACTGGAAATAATGGCTCCATATAGAGACCACACTCCCCTATGGGGTGTGCAAGAGAACTCCAAAATCGCCAAGGAATGTCTTAATGTATGATATACCTGCCAATGTTATTAGAACCAGACCAGTGATTGAACCGGTCAACCCTAAAAACTGGAATCGGACCGGAACTCGTAAAAAACCAAACACAAAAACTGATCAACAAAGAAATACATAAAATATTCAAATTTTGATTAAAAAAATATTCATGTACACTCATGTGAATCCAAAGTTCAAACCATTCGACACAAATACGAGAAGTTTTCTTATGTATATAGCATTGTAAGTGTCAATATAGCAAAATGGCATTGAGTGCAATACATATCTAAACGAAAATAAAACTACGTTGAGGCTCTAAATGGCCTACAAAGTCCAAAAATAAATATACTCTACAATCAAAACAAACTACATAAGCATCTGATTTTTTTGTTTTATTGGGTGAAGAACGTGCACCGGTACAAAACTGGTCAACCTGGCCAATTCTAACCAATTTTGGCTTGAACCGGACGGTTATGACCGGTTCAAGACTAGTACGATCATTTCTGATTTGAGGTGACGGTTCCACACAGAAAACCCCCAGAACCGATCCAATTGGCCAATTTAGCCAATTCCAATCCAGTTCTAATAGCATTGGTACCTGCAAAGAAAACAAGCATGTTGGAAAAGGTGACAAGATGGATCCGAAACTCCACATTTCCATCTCTCACAATACAATGTTCATGATTCAAAGTCTTCTTTTAACCTACAAAATTCTCAGAAAGGGCTCTACAAGTAAGGCATGAGACAATATGCCAAAGGGAACATGAAACAACAAGTTTACCACCTATTCTTCTGCTCATAGAACTTATTCCCTGTACTCTACTAAGGCACTAAATGCCTTCAAAAGTAACAATGTTTGATATATTTCCCATTCACAGGCAACTCCATTATTTCTCCATCCAAGTGGCTTAGGTAGAATGTATTCGGTCCGGCAATTGCTTCCATCTTGAAGGGCCTTAACGACAAGCTATCAAATTTCCTATGATCCCCTGATTTCTCGTGGCTCTTGTCCCACATCAGCACAAAATCTCCTTCCTTGAATGACTGCTTCTTGGGCTTCTTATCAAAACATTTGTTGTCTTGAGTGCTTGTGAGCTTTGCAAAAGCCACCCTCATCCGCTCATCCAACTCAACTAACTGTTCAATCCTTGCCTGCACCACTTGCTGATATGAAGTTAAATGTTGCAGTAATTTGTATACAGAGATCTTCAAATTGATGGGCAAAGTCACATTTGTTCCCTCATGTTAAACTTTTAAGCACAGAAGAAAAATATATGCTTTTATTACAATGAGAGGTCACTTGATACAATGGGGTTGATCCCCTTTTATTTCATTGGCTAGCACTTATATTAACGTGACTTTTACATTAGATTCCCATTATAGTATATACTATATACACTATTGGAGCATTATACTTTAGTACTCCAACACCCCCTCTTATAGCTACAATACAAAATGACAACAAAAACATAAAAATGACAAATTCTTTTAAGTAACTTTACTCACATAAAAATGAAAAATGATTCTTAAGTAACTTTACTCCTCATTGACATCTTGCAGGCACTCCACCATCAAGTTGTTTCATCACCCTCATGAGAGTAGTATTTCCAAAATTTACTCCTTAAATTCCTAAACTCTCGAATCAGTCCTAAACTCTCGAATCAGTGCAACTCTCTGAATTCCCGAACTCCCAAATTAGTGCAATTCCCGAATACCTGAATCACTTGGACAACAATCCATGCTGAGTTAAACCCTCTCCAACTCTACTTTGACTTGGAATTAAACCACTCAAAACAAGAAATCACCCTTGGTTTTTTCGTCACTGTCATCTTCTTTGTTTCATTGGAATAAACATTGTTGTTCATGTATTAGGGTTATGCATTTGGTAAGAATAAAATTGTCCTCTAAAAAATAGATTCTATGTGCACAACAATAAAATTCTCCACTCTGAAAGCATATAAATAAAATTCTATATCTGTCCCCTATTCTGGAAATATATAAATAAACTTCTATATCCGTCTCCTTTTTTTTTTCAAGAAAAGAACGGTGTCTTCAATAGCTTTATGCTTACTTTGGAGAAGCACAAAAAATTTCATGAAGACTGGATAATCTTTTAAAAAAAAAAAAACCTCCAACCTCGGTCGAATTCTTCTGCCCTTTGCTGGTCTGCTTGCAACAAAAAATCTCCTCTCACACACAAATGCATAAAACGCCTATCCGCTCTTCTGCCGGGCTATTGAATTACAAACAATACCGACCACTCCTTCATATATCAGTAACAAATTTATGAAAGCTTATGTAAACACTTTGTTTGCTGGGGCACAAAAGGAAAAAATCACATGTTCACCTATAGGGCATGGGATGATGACGGCTCGAAACTGCTTCAAATCAATATTTCTTCTTCGCCGCAATTCTGGGTGTCAATGTTTCTGCCTCCTGTCTTTGAACTACAAGTCTCATGTCACCGGGGATAATGGATGCTCAGCTCTGCATTTCACCTCCACGAATTGATGTCGGCTTCGGTCTGAATTTCTTCTTTCTGCAGCAAATTCGAGTTGACCGTGTCTAACACATGGGCACCAACAGGTCGCGTCTATGTCTTCACGTTTTCTTATGGTCGTTCTATTGGCATTCTAAATCTGACTGGGTTGGACTCATTGCTGGAGATCGGATCGGAGTTTAACCCTACCCACTTGCCAAGTCTAATTACTCAAGCCACCTTTCCCTCTGTGAATTTTGGGGCATCGATTTTCTTCTTGCTGGTTGATTTTCAATGAGCAGCCGCTGTGCCATACTGCATGTATAATGCTGGTCTTTGCATGTGCCCTTCTCTCCGTCACCAAAAGACTTTGTGTTTTATTTTGAGGAATATAACGTGTATATCATAAGTTAATTAACTTAAAAATTCGACAATTCTTAACCTTTTAATTTTTCGATTGTTTGGCCCCTTGAATTCTTTGTAAAATTGTAATCTTTTACTATTTAAATTTAAATTGTATTTTTGAATTTATAAATGGATTTAGCATCTTGAAAAACTTTATTAATAATAATAATCTATTTTTAAGGTCACGGTCTACAGAGGTATATATATCCGACCCCCGTTGGATTTGAACTTGTGACCTCTTAAGAGGAAACACATGTTCTTAACCATTAGGCCCACTCAGGTTGTACTCTCAACAATATTTCAATAATTTTTTTAAATTTCTAATCAAATTTTGGAATCATGTATCTATAATAAAATAAAGTTTAAAGAGAGTTTGTATTTTGTTTCATGGGATTTCGGTCCTTATGTTGAAGGTTTAGTTTTACCTATGAATTTATGATTAGCCACACCCCTTAGCTAAAGATGATGACCATTACAAGTCGTTCTTACTAGACCACATCTACTCAAAGTTTAATTTTACCAATACACTTACTTTTGGATTTTTGGACTCATACCGCATTTAACTTTTAAGCACACAATAAAAATGAAGACGGGGTTTGAAACCAACTCATATAAAATATATGTTTTTATTAAAATGAAGTGATTTGATACTATGGGGTCGATCCCCTTTTATGTCACTTGTTAGGTAGTTGTGGTATGGTATAACCTAATTACCTCTTTAATTAATAATATCTAAATATCATTCTATTTTATTTTTTAAAGGAAGTTAAACGTTTATATTATATAAACAGTTGTTACGAGCCAAACAGTGATATACAACGGATCTATTACAAAATTTTGGCTTATAGCCAATATTTCTTCAACTCCTAATAAATTATAAAACATACACATTGCCCTCGGAAACTTCCACATTGTCTGACAACAAAATTTATTAACAAACTACCCAAGCAAAAAAACAATTTTGAAATACATCAATTGACAATTGATTCATAGTCAGGGACCCCCTACGCTCTAGTTTGAAGTGGAGATTCTCCTTCAACCTCCATTGGTACAACACCAAGACCTCCCTAATCATCCTATGTATTTCCATGGTGAGAAGCAGCTGACACTTGATTGATGGAAATGGACTGAGCATGTTGTGGCAAGACCAAAGTTCTTAGAAACTGACACTTTGTTTCCAAGCTCTCAATGTGTTGGGTGAAGCATTGTTCCAGATTTCCAACTTTGGTTGTTAACTGGTGGAGGGTAGAGCGATTTACTTCAGAGATTTCCTCATGGCGTTGAAGGATTTATTTGAGTTCCTTCCAAGAAGGTTCCATTTTTAGACCAAACAAAACACCACTATAACCAATATAACTAAGCCCCAAACCACTTATTTCTTTACTATCATAATTGATTGAAATAGAAGCAAATAAGATTTTAACACCAGCAGACCACGGGCATTCCACTTCCCTAGTTTCATAATTTAAAACAGGTGTGCAAACATGGCTTCCATAATTGTTAATCCCATAAACACACCCATTTCCATAAAAACAAATATAATAACAAATTCCCAAAGCAAATCCTCTGTCATAAAAGAAAAAGGCAGACTGAGCTTCAATTATTAAAGCAAGAACATAAGTATCCTTAAGCCACGTTTATCTTCCTCAATAATCACATTATCCAAACCAAAGAGTAGGATCTAACACATTACGAAGAGGGTTAACAAGACAGAGAACGAGGTATTCCAAATTGCCAGGCCCCAAACCAGCACCCAAGATCAAGAAGGAGAGCCCAAAGAGGAAAGGAAAGTCTACACTTACAAATCTCAGAGATACGGAGCTCGAAAAACTGAATTGAACTCCTCCATAAAACAAAACAACATCATCATAATCTCTAAACCATAAGTAATTTTTACTCCCAAACCCCAAAATGATCTAACCAGAGAGCATCAGATAGCTAAAAAAATTATACCATCCACCATCGACTACCTCTCCTTCCCGAATGTAAACAAATGTAAATGAAGAATGACCCAGAATACCATTCCCAAAACCAATACCATATCCACTGACATTAAACCCGGTAAGCAAGGGAAGGTCTTCAAAATCAGGACTCAACACATTAAATTTGTAAACTCTAAAGAGAGAGAAATTGCAAGGAAAGAACCTGAGGACCAGAGGGGATCTGGTCGACAAAGGGCTATCAGTCAACATCAAACACTTGACGTCCCAAACTCTCACTAGTACGCTCCTCTTCTCCTTCATCACAACACACTAGAAACCAAAACTACAACGAGGGATGAGAGTCATAGTTGCAACCAAATTCCAATAAAACTAAAGCCCACACAAGCCAACATGAATAAGGGCAATAACTATGGCTCAGAATAAATGAGAAAGGAAGTTGATCACATGGTCAAACCAATTCACAAACTATCACCCATCCCATGAAATAAATGACTCCAACATAAAGCTATGGGATATGAAAAAAATCCCTCTCACCATTGACAATAATTTATCCTTCTTTTAAGGTAGAACCATGTTTTTCCCATTGGTCTGCTTCATTTCTATACTCGTGCTTAATATGGAAGGCACTATATTCTTCAAACTCAACAAGAAGACTATGTGTATGAGATATTACCTCTGGGAAGACCTTGTTTCCAATGTCAGATTGTTTGATGATAGCTCTGATCATGAGCATGGAGTCACCCAGGATAGTGATTTTCCAAATTCATTTTTCCTTTGCAAGCCTAATACCTTGCCACAAAGCATAAGCTTCTACAGAGTTATTTGAAATATTACTTAATCCCCAAGTGTAATGGACAAAAGTATTCCCTCCGAGATCGCAAATTATCCCCCCACACTTGTCGCCCCTAATCTAGATATCATTTTATTAGTCACTTATATAAATATGACTTCTACATTAGATTATATATATCATTGGAGTGTTATACTATGATAGAGCTTTTATTAAACCATGCACTTTTATCTCTCTCGAATCGATAGCATTACATTCTTGTATGGTATTATGATTTGAAGCCCTAATTGAATCATGACCTTTAAGAACATAACATTGCTTGATGCACCTAAGTCAAACATGCAATTATGTAGCAATAAATCATTTATCATTAGAGTAACATAAAATCGTGAGTGAATATCATGTAGTCCCCCTTGGTTCATGCCTTGACAAACAACAAGCTTGCCTTCATTTTCTTCTGGCACTAACAACTCCTTGACCTTCTCCTTTAGAGTTGGAATCTCCATAAGCTCCATGGAAGTTATTTATATTTTCACATTGGACAACACATTAGCGAAGTCTAAATTCAAAATTTCATCAATTTGCATACCTATCTTTGGCTTTTGGAGCTATTTTTTTTGCTAGCTCAATTAATTTGTTAATTTTTTGCAACCATATGTGTTAGTTAGGTACCTTCTTTACCATGACTTGTGCCAAAGAATCTCCTATTTTCAATGCCCTTTTTCCCACCTTTTTGTAATGAAAACTCTAATTTCTTGTTCTAATTGTTGATTTTTGTGAGCATAAGTCTTCGCAAATTTATGTATAGCAACATTAAATTCCCATAAATAATAATAATAATCTATTTTTAAGGTCACGGCCAAGCCGGACACCAAATTGGTGTATGAGACCCCCTCTGCTCGACGATTTGATTGGTAAAGTCTACGGAGGTATACATATCTTACCCCCCTCTGGATTTGAACTATGTTCTATTGGAGCATTATTGTCACGTGTCTGGCGAGCCTACGATCGGGCGGCAGAATCACCCGACACTCCTAGTCACCGTGCGGCACCGCAATCGTTCATTTGAAAATAAAGCTACACTAAAGTACTTAATCCGGACTACGCCTTACTTCATTACATCTTCGTTTATTGCTTATGTTATGTTTGCGTTATCTTATACTTAGTTGTGAAAGTAAAAGAAACCATTCAAGCAAAGCAACAAGATGAAATGTACAAGTGGGCGACCAAACCGGCCTAAAACCCATTTCTTTATAATCTTCCAAGGAACTAAGCTGCAAATCTTGTTACAATAAAAGAACAAACATAGAGCGCATGGCTCAACATTAATTGGCCTCTTCGCAGTTTTGCTCCCTGACTCGTCATCGTCGCAGACCTGCAATCATGTCGAACACATCTACTCATCTGCCCATCATCTATTTGTAACCATTGCTACAACTCTGTGATCATCCCTACCTCCTACCAAGTCTGTGCGTGCTTCATGTGCTTGCACTCGAATCTCGGTTAGACTCCATCGCAAAGTGCCCATATGTCACCACCAAGACTTTTGTGGACCTTCCACTGCATCAGCACCCTTTTCTGCCTTGACCATTTTTGGTGGTCTTGCCAGACCTGCGGAGCATCCATCGCAAGTTTTCTTTCGCAACCTCAGATTCGGTGCAACCTGCAACACTCTTTCATCTTCGCAAACTTTCACCCTTCCTCAGCTCCCTTTTTCTAGATGAGCTCGCCCAGCCTGCCTCAATACAACCTTCCCCAAGGCAACACAAGTTACCGTCTAGGGTCTACTTGGCTCCTTAGGGAGGGAGCTCGCCCTCCTTCCTTGGTTGTTGCCTTAGAACACTAATCTGTGATTATGAGAGAAGTCACCCCTTACTTGTCTGATTTACCAATGCCTTGCTCACTTGGTTATATAGGTGCATGCCTTTCCTCCGCGACACACCTATCCCAATCGAAACGCCCCTTCTTTCAGAAGTCGACGCACAATTTTTATTGTTTGTCCACTTTCACAACTTGAGGCTACTCTTCAATGGGCACGCGCCCCTAACTCGTGCGTGCTCCAACCCAGTCGACGTTGCTCTTCGGTTAAATGCACCTAGTTTGTGCCTTCGTTCATATCCTTGACCAATCGCATCGCATGGCGTTCATCGGATGTTTTGGGAATTTATCTTGCTTAGCCGACCTGTCTCACCGATGGGGATCCCAAAGCTTCTGTGGGTTCCCATCCTTGGTTTCGCATCCGTTAAGCCTTCTCTTGTGCATTCTGTTGAGCGTGCATGCCTTCGTCGCTCCCAACTTCACCAACTATTCGTTTCTTCGGTGGGGCACCCATGTCTTCATCGCACACCCACCCAAGCAGTTCTTTGGTCAAGTCACCACTTAACCTTCATCTCAAGTCATCTCTGAAGTTGTACTTGGCATCGCATCACGCGCCCAAGTACCCTGACTTAACCGAACCTCCGCTGACTCGTCGGTTTTGCATGTCTTGGCTTCATCGAGGGAGCGTGTGCACCCAAGTCAAGTACTAGGTCATGACATACTCCCCCACTCAAAGCCATTGTTGTCCCGACAATCTCAACATACCTCCACTGTGATCACCAATGACAATCATTTGTTACTCTGCTACAATCGCAAGTTCTGTCGCAACCTAAACCATAACATAAATTTGCCTTCATGACTTATGTTGCATCCATACTTCAACCATTTCTCTCATGCATCTGTACATTGTGCACCCCCATTCTTGTGTAGGTTTGGTTGATCAATACAACCTCCATGCACAAGTCCCGAGAGGTACATCTTCATGTCAAAACTTGGTCGTTTTTGTCTGCAACGTTATCACCTTGTCCAACCCAAAAACATGAAGGCAATGTTATCGCGCAATTTGTACTTGTCTCGAAGAGAAAGGATAAAGGAGGGAAAATTGGCGTAACAGGAGGTTGTCCTATCACTGTCACCTTAATAATACACCTCTTTCTATTTAGGGATGATAACCCAGGGGAGACGTCCCCGGTGACCTGGGGGTTTGAGAAGGTAGAGGTAGAAGTGTCGATAAAATATATCCCCTCTCACAAGACACACTGATAAGAAAGTCCCAAGGTTTTAGCAAATGAAGCAATGATATGCTTGAGTGTACCTGCCGAAAACAAAGCAACAAGAAAACAATACATTTTGCAAGTACAATTTGATGTTAGTGCTTTATAAAACATTGGGCTTGTTGATAAAAGCAATGAGTTGATGCAAGATGAAGCAAACAAAATTTTATAACAACAATGTATAGCTTCACAATAGATGCCTTAAATAAGCTTCACAATGACCAAAAATGATAACCCAACAATAACAATATATTGGCACTTATCATAAGCTAATTAGGAAATGTAAAAATCAACTTTTGCAATTGCTTTTAGGAGCTTTTACTGCTATAATATTTGGTTGTAGCTTACTTTTGTAACAACAACAATAAGGTTAGTGAATTATTCTAATCTAGGGTTAGAAAAGGTTAATAGGTTGCTTGAGGTAAAATATTTAAGGGTTGATTTCATCAATCAATCAAATGCAAGGTCTAGATCAGTGTCTTTTAGGGCTGATGGAGTCACTTTGCAGCAACAAACTTGAAGGAAACAAATGATAATGTATGAGCTAAGGACAAAGAAGGATGATGATTGAGGTGTTGGTAACCAAAGGCCTCAATCAACAAGCCTTAGAAGGAAAACAACTACTAGGAAGTAGGTAACCCTAGGCCCTAGCGGTTTTCCTTCTTCTCTAGCTCAAGCTTGAAATAAACAATGGCTTGATGAAGCAAATGATGCTAGGGTGATGCAATGGTAGGGATTTAGCACAATGCTTCAAGAGGTAGAGTTTCTAGCACAATCTAGTAGGTGAAAAGTTGTTAAGACAAGGACAATAACATGTGCTTGATCTCCTAGGGTTTTAAGTTAGCAATTTCATAATCTTGGAAAAAATGCAAAGTAAATGTATTATAACCATTCAAAGTAAAGAAGTATTGCAGAAATTCACTTACATCCACCAAGAATAATCTAGCAACTAGCCTAGTTGAAGACCTTCCACCAAGAAAATGCCCCAAAACACCAAATTTAGCCTCCTCCAAGAAGTGTGCCTAAAATTTCAACCAATAACCCTTGAAAAGGGTGCAAATTTTAGACCTCACTTGTGAGTGAATGGATGATGGAAAAAATACAAGGGGAAAATCCCCTATTTATACAATGGAAATGACCTTTAATTACAAAATTATGTCAAAAAGGCCGACATGGCCAATTTACATGAGAAAATCCAATTTTACACAAAATTATACAATAAAACCTTAATTTTATCTTTTTAGGGTGACATAATGCCCCTCCTAGGGTGACGTTAGCTTCTCTGTTGGAACGCTATCCCTCCAAGTGAAATGTTGGGGCTTAAAACCCCTCAGGAACTGCCACACGTGCCAACCCAAACCGTCCTCAAGCTGGACACCTCAACTAGGTAACGTCAAGGCTGTGAATGATGACGTCAAGGGCCTTCAGGGGTGAACATCATGTGGGAGGGAAACACCCTCCTGGGTCCAAGCCTGCCAAACTGTCACTGCTGGAACATCCTCCTCTCTCTTCGGTGCAAGTCTCTGGTATATGTTTGCCCCTTGTTGGGGTCTCAACATCCATTTGGTGGGATTTTAGCCCTATGGAGATCCTAGCTAATCATCTCCCCATGTGTACCTGTTCATCGGGCATGATCCTACAACAACAACAAGTACGCTCTCCATGGGCTCATAAGTCACATGGATCATAACAATGTCAATCACATCTAATAATCAAGTTATCTGAACATGTGCAAAAAAAAACCCTTTCCTAGACAAGTGCTCAAAGACGTTATACTATTCTACAAGCCAGGTTTGGAGAGGGTTTCAGGATGTCCTATTGGGCTAATTCTCCTTAGAT